>JASANF010021001.1:0-12409 GCA_030248245.1 Trissonchulus sp. WLG1_4
AACACTTCAATGCAATATGGTTTATATGTTTATTTAAAAGCATTATACACAATTGAAATTGTCAAAAGTTTTTTTATTCTGATTGTAACAGTGGTAATTGTTGTAGGATTTATAAGGAAACAAAAAGTCGCTTCAAGCGGTCAGGCTAACAGTGAAGCATCGCAGCCAAACCTAAGTCGGAATAAACAATTGTGCATGCTTCAAATGGCTTTGGCTGTACCGATAGTTGTTAACGTGCTATTTTTTGTTGGGTTTCAGTTGATGCATGAAACATTTGATGAAGCTAACGAGCTACGAAACCGTGCTGCTGAAGCTTTTCACAAAATGTATTTATCCCTAATTTCTCTTTATTTATATATTTTTGCAGTGTTATCTCATCAAATTGCACATAGTGCAAACTTCTATTTATATATGACATTCAGTCCTAAGTTTCGATGTGACTTTTTTACTAGAATACGTGACAGTTTAAAGTTAGGCACAGTGGAAAGACCAGTAGAAGGCGCAACAAATAATGACAAAAATACTGTTTCGTAAACATAAAAAAATTATCACATTTATTGTTATGAAGCAAAATTACTACTTTTATTTTAAAATACTACTACTACTAAATTAAAAATTTAACTAAATTTTTACTTATCTTATTTTACGACACGCTCAACCTATTAATATTATATAGCATGTTCGATTTTGCTTTGGTCTGGCCTGAGTCAGAGCCAGTGATTTTTTTTCACCTCAGGGCGGTTTTATTCGCTCCATTGTTTGTTTTTTCATGCACTTACATTTTTTCCGCCACTTTTTGTCAACTTAAATAAAATTTTACAGACTTTACTTTCTTGTTCGTTTAACTAGATCTAGTTTTGTAGCTTTTGGGAGCCTGAAAAACTTTGGTATTGAGCAGTTTGATACCATGGCGCTAGGTGGCAGATGCAGTCTAGGACGGCAGCTACTTTGGTTCAGACCTACGTCACAAATATATGTATAACTTTGTATAGCTTCACATGGTGTTATTAGTTAATCGTTGCTGACCAGAAGAATCAATCATCGACAGCCCATTTTTTTACATATTGAATGTTAATTGTCGTATCTATAACACTAAAGTAGCCTAAGCAACTGAGAGTGCTATTTGCGCTATTTAGGCGCTATTTTGTCCTATTGGCTAATTTTAAAAAATTTTTGTACTTTTTTACTACGTATACGATCCTTCAATAAACAAGAAAAAATTGCAAAAAAGCGCATATACAAATGTACCAGTACACATGTAGCAAAACGATAGCGCATCAAAGTGCTATAAGCACTATTTCTTCGTAGACTAAAAAAATAGCGCTTATAGCGAATGAGGGTGCTATTTGCGCTGATTAGGTGCTATTTTGTGCTATTGGTTAATTTATTGAAAATAGTTGTACTTCTTCCTTTCCTAGTCCTAGGCCTGGGCTTGGGCTTAGGGAATCGTGTCAAAAATTCAAACGTATAACACGTTTGAAATGACACTTTTCAAATCGTGTTTTTGCTCGAAAATACACGGTTTAAAAATAAGAAAACACGTTTGGGAATTAACTGCGGCTGTCGCTTAATAGTCAGTTAATGACCGTTATCAAAAGTTATTGACCGAGAGATTACCGGTTATATATATATATACACACGCATATATGTTTCAGAATAATGCAATAAAGTGACCCGCAAAGTAGCAAGCGTTTATGCGTACATTAAATTTCTTCAAGGTTAGCCGACAATTGATTTGATTGATTAGGTTTAGCATTAAACAATCAAATTAAACGATCTGTTTTCGAATTTTCGCGTTTTTAAATGTGTTTTCAAAGCCTGTACACGTTTTGACATTAGCATCATTTTGACGCGGTTCCTAAGGCTTGGGCTTAGGCTTAGGCTTAGGCCTAATCAATAGGAGGCAAACATTTTGCAAAAGATTCTGCAAGCTCTCCAGTTTCTAACTCTATGATGAAATGCGACGCCCAGCCAGGCCCATCGAATGATGACATCCGACGGCCTCGGTGATGAACACAACTTTCTCACTCACTTTCTACCGATTCTAAAATTTTCATAATTTCCCACTGATATTTCAACTAAAACCCTTCTTAAAACTGTATCAAAAATAGAGCCCCTGCCTTAAATAAAGCCAGCATTTTAATCTTCACGAAAAAATAAAGCCCCTGCCATGAATAGAAGCCCTGCCTTGAAGAGAGCCCCTATTTGAATTCTCACGAAAAATTAAAAGCCCTGGGGTTCTAATCGAGGAAATACGGTAATCCAAGTAATGACGAATATCATTCGCTCCGACCTCCTCAGAAAGTAATCTCTGTGGTACTACTTAAAACTGAGGTATTTAGTTAATGAAGAGGAGTAAGTTTCAATAGGTTCATTCCACACAATCTTTGTGCCTTCTACAGATGGAACTATTGTTTTGAAATTGAAAGTGCGAGGAATTAGAAGGCGACCTGCATCACTTGTATCCCGTAGCTCTCTAATGGTTGTCTTATCTTATGTATACGATACCCCACCGCTGAGTGTATAAGAAGAGTAAACTAAATAACTGCGGTTTCTTCTAGCGTAAAAAGGCAAATTTACTTCTGCTTGTTGGTTGCAAAAACTTATTATTATTGGGTGGATTTCACAAAGGTGGTTTTACTAAATCATGGTTTTACGTACGTTTTTATATGATTTGCACATAATTTCATTACGAAATATCGCCTGATTCGTTACGAATTTCGCAGATTTTCTTCAACCATGGTTTTAGCTCAGTTGAAATTTCAGCAAAACAGAGACCTGCTGTGCTGCAGATCTGAAATTTCAACTGAATTAAAACCATGGTTTTAGAAAATTTAGTAAATTCGTAACGAATCAGGCAATTAAATTACGTGCAAATCATATAAAAACGTATGTAAAACCATGGTTTAGTAAAACCACCTTTGTGAAATCCACCCCTGTTGTCTTAGGTAGGCAAATAAACTAGGCAACTTTTACAAATCTTACTCTCAATTGCTTTTAAGCAAAGCACTAAGTATAGGTATTACACAAATAGCACAATTTTAGTATTAAAAAATATAAAAAATTCGCATTAAGCAACTTTTTGTTATTTCAGGTACACTAACAGTACAAACAGTACAAAATGGCAAACTGGACAAACCAAAGCCTGCAAGAGTTTCTGATTGTATGGAGTCACAGAAATATGACAATAAAAGCAATTAATGCGATTCAAAAAGGGGCTGACGTTTGTCTTGGTCCGGTTGGAATTTTCGGATATGTTTTGATACTGTATACACTATGGAGTAAAAAGTTCAATAGCCCCAGTTATTTATATCACAAAGCTGTGGCAATAATTGAACTTATTATGCTCAGTTTAACATTTGGACGGTGCATGTTTTGGCTACTATCAGGCTCAGAAAACCCAAGAAATTTGGCATCCTTGATTGTACAAGATTTGGCAAATGGATTAGCGATGTCTGCAGATATGCTAACCTTGGCTATTTCTATAGAGCGCACAGTAGCACTCTGGTTGCCTATGTATTTTCACAGAATAAATAATAATCGCACGGCTTACTTGCTAGTTATGCTTGCGGCTTTGACTAGTTTTTGTTACATACCATCTATAATACTACACCTGCCTTCATTAGCCAACAACACTTCACTTCAATATGGGGTACACACTTACTTAAAAACTTTGTACACGACTGAACTGGTTAAAGGTTTGGCAATATTGGTTGTAACAATTGTTATTGTAATAGGGTTTAAAAAGAAACAAAAAATCACTGCAACTATCCAGGCTAACACGGACGCATCGCAGCAAAATTTAAGTCGGAATAAACAATTGTGCATACTTCAAATGTCTTTAGCAATACCGATAGTTGTTAATATAATGTTTTTTGTTGGGTTTCAGGCGGTGTATACACCTTTTAATGGAGCTAAGCTACTACAAAATCATGTTCCACATGCTTTTCATAAACTATACTTATCCTTGGTGTCCCTTTACGTTTTCATTTTTGCAATGTTATCCCATCAAATTGCGCATAGCGCTAATTTTTATTTATATGTGACTTTCAGTGAAAAGTTTAGAAATGACTTTTTAACTAAAACACGAAAATTTTTAGCATTAGGCCCTACGGAAAGCCCAACAGCAATTGTAGCAAACCATGACAAAAACACTTATTTGACTAACAAAAATTCTATTTCACCTTTTGTTGTGCATGAAAGAGATCAATCCAAGTTTTAATGGTGCGATGTGATAGCTAAATCAACATCAAAACTATCCTAAAATTCTAGAGTCCTCTGCATGACTATATGATTTTTTTAAACTGACTACTTAGAAAGAAAAGCGATAAAAATGCATTTCTGAGCCTCCAAATTGAACAGATTTACGTGAATGCTCATTGATTTTTAGTGAGACTAAAATGCTTAGGAGACATACACTAAATGTAATGAGTTCAATGAAAATGCACGAATCCAAACTTAAGCTAAGCAAGTGACTCGACTAGTTGGAAGTTCATTTCTAAACTACGACAGACTATATTGTCCTTTTAGTCTGAAATAATAGATGGTTTTTAGTCCACAAAAAAACAGAAGTAATTGTGAAACCGGATTTACTTATATTTGTCTTTGGTAGCTTGTTTAAATATTTGTAATTAACGCTGTTCACATGGACGATTTTTAAATTAAATGGATTATTTTTTGTGGTATTATATGACAATATTATCTATAGCGTAACTGTCAGTAATTGAACCCTCATGAAACGTAAAGATTAAAGACATAGTTATACCATAGCATGTTGCTTGTTGAAACTGCTATACCCAACTTTAGGGGCTCTTGGACTAAGACCAGAAGATAATTAATCAAATATTAGATATTTGGACACTGTGGCTACTCGCCTTGGAGCATGACATTTACCTAATAGTTTTGGGTACGTTGCGCGTATCGAAGCCAAGCAATCAATAATAGGTTGGGGGGGTCCTCTGGCTCCGCTGGCGTGCTCAAGCGCTTTTAAATTTTATACTAATACTCACAACAGCAGTAACCAACAATGAAACGGCGATTTTGGCGAAAAGAAAGTGCAGCTGCTAGACTTAAAAGGCGTACTTTCAAATTGGTTATACAATTTATAACTTGATGATATGCCTTGTGAGATTTATGCTCAGCATTGCACCTTTTTAATAGTTATAATATTGTGACCTGACATCGTGCTTGTGGGATACGGCGGTTGACACAGCAATAGACATTTGATTTTGTATTTCCCGATGGCAGGGCAGCTTAGCTACGGGCTGCTTGCGGATATATAAAAAAGACAGCGGACGAGTGAACGGAAAACAAAAATACAAAAAAATACAAAAACAGGAATCATTTCAAGGTGTGTGGGCAATGCCGGAAAAGTCATCTTGGTTCGATGTCCGGTGTGACTCGAGCTTGACAGCATTTGGTGTTGAAGTCATGACAGTTGAGAACAATTCAAAACAGCAAACATCATCTCATCAGAATATGGCAAATATACCAATATTACAGCCCTCACCGAACCGATTTTGCCATTGTTGTTGGATGAGTCGTAAACAATACGCACCGAATCAAAGTGCCGGTTTTACATAAATGCTAACTTGAATACAGCTCGACATTACAAACACTAGAGCTTGCACAAGGACAGAGGCACGGATTATAAGTGCTAAAATATGCATTTTACTGGTAAACCTGTAGCTCACTGCTGTGATTCTGAGTCCAACAATTACCTGTGTTTTCGGATTTTTATTTTAATAAATACCAATTCATCCCTCTAGAAAATAATTTCACTGCTTTTTGGAGTTTTTTAGAAGTATTTGTTTCAAACTGCTTTTTCAAGTTATCAAAACTAGCCCGAAGCAGATAAAACTGAATAATACTAAAAGTCCAATTGGTCGCAATATCTTAAGTAAGCATAAAGAATATACTTTCAAGTATACTGCCCGACGGCTACAATACAACGGCTACAGTACACAATATAAGCTGATGGGTCAGCTTAAATGTTTTAACTTGACTTAATTTTTATAAAAAGCATATGCGTAATTTATATACACAAACTGAGTTAAAACGCAAATGGGAGATTTCTATTAAGTGAAGTTTATAATCACTGCAGGCATTTTTACTGGTAAAATTATATTTTGTAAATTTAAACTGGTATGATGAATAAAAGCAAGCTGTACTGTCGATCTCAACTATAATCACAATAATATGTAAATATTAGTTGAAGTCAAACACTCAAAACTAAAAATTCTGTGTGGTCAAACGGTTAACGTTATTTTCAGCCTTGAAAGTATTGGTTCGATTCCTGTTAACTTACTTTTATCAAACGTTTGCTGGTTTGAATTATTATTCAACATTGCGACGTAAAGTCTATATATGTACAAGAGGTATGGAGACTATATTATTTATTTTCATAACATTAACAATAGCGCGTAGAAAACAGAAACGCATACCAAACAAAAATACAATGAAATGCATAAAAATTTCAAAACAAAATTTATAACAATATAAGTCATATATACCATATATGTTCATGGACGATTAATAAAAATTTACATCATATACCATTTACCATATACCATTTCTAATATGTTTAATTTGTAAACAAACAAAAAAAAGTTTTTTTTTTCCGTAATTTATAGGAAAAAGGCACAAATTTTCACACAAAAAAGAAATAGGTGAAATACTAAGCTATTTTTTTTAATTTAATAAAAGATAAACTACAGCTTGTAATATGTTTACCTAAATCGGTTATACTAAAACAAAATATGACTTTATTATATATAGTTCAGTATCTTCTACTTATGATTGGTGTAATTTAAATTTTATCAACGCAAGAAATTAAATGCATAAATTATTTTTCTTATTTTTACTCTTTCTATTCAGTCAGAAAGAAAAAAAATTTTTTTTTTTCGCCATTAGAAATGATCCATCGCTTTACTTTTGTTATAACTGTCAAAATTTGTATTAGCGTCTTTTGATTGGCTGCTGTTTAACTTTTCGCAAAAAAATTTAACCAATCAGTAAGGCACGCGTTTATGCAAATTAGTTGCCTACTTCGTAGTAAAGTGGTTGCGCATTCAGTATGTTGCAAAATTTAGGACGCTGTGCAGTGCGTGTCCCCAGTGACCGTCTATCGTTCTTTCTGTACCTTCCCAAACTCTTCGCTAACTCTGTTCAAGTACCGTCCTTCACCTAACTCCTTTCTTTCTTTTTTCTCCAGGAGATTTCTTCCTCTCTAAACTAACTCCTTTTTCGAGTGAGTTCATATTTCTAGTGTGTTTATGTTCGTTTAGGGAGCCTTTTATGTGTAGGTTTTTTAACCTAGTCCTATTGTTCTGTGTGTTCTAATTTTCTCTGTGCATTTTTCCACTTCATCATTGATTGTCGTCAGGTTTTCGTAGCATTTTGTATCCTATTTGTAAAAGGTGCATGTTCTCTAATTTACTATCATTTACATCTTATCACCTGTTTCTGCTAGGTTATGAACCCTAAAGCATTCTTAGTCTGTTGCTGTGTGCAATTTGTTATTTGTGAAAAAAAAAGAGTAAATAAGAAAGTATTTTTTTCTTAGAGTAAATAAGAAAGTATTTTTTCTTGTTTGTCCATACCTTGTAGCTTGCATGTATAAGGGTGTATGTGGGTAAATATGCATGTATATATGTATGTATGTATGTATGTATGTATGTATGTATGTATGTATATATGTATGTATGTATGTATGTATGTATGTATGTATGTATGTATATATGTATGTATGTATGTATGTACATATGTATGTATGTATGTATGTATGTATGCATATATGTATGTATGTATGTATGTATGTATGTATGTATGTATGTGTGTATGTATGTATGTATGTGTGTATGTGTATATGTATTGATGTATGTATGTATGTATGTATGTATGTATGTATGTATGCGTGTATGTGTGTATGTATGTATGTATGTATGTATTGATATATGTAATGTATGTATGTATGTATATATGTGTATGTATATAATTTCACTGCTTTTTGGAGTTTTTTAGAAGTATTTGTTTCAAACTGCTTTTTCAAGTTATCAAAACTAGCCCGAAGCAGATAAAACTGAATAATACTAAAAGTCCAATTGGTCGCAATATCTTAAGTAAGCATAAAGAATATACTTTCAAGTATACTGCCCGACGGCTACAATACAACGGCTACAGTACACAATATAAGCTGATGGGTCAGCTTAAATGTTTTAACTTGACTTAATTTTTATAAAAAGCATATGCGTAATTTATATACACAAACTGAGTTAAAACGCAAATGGGAGATTTCTATTAAGTGAAGTTTATAATCACTGCAGGCATTTTTACTGGTAAAATTATATTTTGTAAATTTAAATTGGTATGATGAATAAAAGCAAGCAGTACTGTCGATCTCAACTATAATCACAATAATATGTAAATATTAGTTGAAGTCAAACATACAAATACAAAATAGATACAAAAACATACAACATACAAAAAAATAGACATACGTACGTACATACATACATACATACATACATACATACATACATACATACACACACATACATACACACTTACATACAACTTTCACATACATACATACACACATACATACATCAATACATATACACATACACACATACATACATACATACATACATACATACAAACATACTTACATACATACATACATACATACATACATACAGACACACATATATACATACATACATACATTACATATATCAATACATACATACATACATACATACACACATACACGCATACATACATACATACATACATACATACATACATACATCAATACATATACACATACACACATACATACATACATACACACATACATACATACATACATACATACATACATACATACATATATTCATACATACATACATACATACATACATATTTACATACATACATACATACATATATACATACATACATACATACATACATACATACATACATATATACATACATACATACATACATACATACATACATACATACATATATACATGCATATTTACCCACATACACCCTTATACATGCAAGCTACAAGGTATGGACAAACAAGAAAAAATACTTTCTTATTTACTCTAAGAAAAAAATACTTTCTTATTTACTCTTTTTTTTCACAAATAACAAATTGCACACAGCAACAGACTAAGAATGCTTTAGGGTTCATAACCTAGCAGAAACAGGTGATAAGATGTAAATGATAGTAAATTAGAGAACATGCACCTTTTACAAATAGGATACAAAATGCTACGAAAACCTGACGACAATCAATGATGAAGTGGAAAAATGCACAGAGAAAATTAGAACACACAGAACAATAGGACTAGGTTAAAAAACCTACACATAAAAGGCTCCCTAAACGAACATAAACACACTAGAAATATGAACTCACTCGAAAAAGGAGTTAGTTTAGAGAGGAAGAAATCTCCTGGAGAAAAAAGAAAGAAAGGAGTTAGGTGAAGGACGGTACTTGAACAGAGTTAGCGAAGAGTTTGGGAAGGTACAGAAAGAACGATAGACGGTCACTGGGGACACGCACTGCACAGCGTCCTAAATTTTGCAACATACTGAATGCGCAACCACTTTACTACGAAGTAGGCAACTAATTTGCATAAACGCGTGCCTTACTGATTGGTTAAATTTTTTTGCGAAAAGTTAAACAGCAGCCAATCAAAAGACGCTAATACAAATTTTGACAGTTATAACAAAAGTAAAGCGATGGATCATTTCTAATGGCGAAAAAAAAAAAAAAATTTTTTTTCTTTCTGACT
This sequence comes from Trissonchulus sp. WLG1_4, assembly GCA_030248245.1. Classification (NCBI taxonomy): domain Eukaryota; kingdom Metazoa; phylum Nematoda; class Enoplea; order Enoplida; family Ironidae; genus Trissonchulus; species Trissonchulus sp. WLG1_4. The sequence goes on from JASANF010021001.1 coordinate 9,813, forward strand.
GAATAGAAAGAGTAAAAATAAGAAAAATAATTTATGCATTTAATTTCTTGCGTTGATAAAATTTAAATTACACCAATCATAAGTAGAAGATACTGAACTATATATAATAAAGTCATATTTTGTTTTAGTATAACCGATTTAGGTAAACATATTACAAGCTGTAGTTTATCTTTTATTAAATTAAAAAAAATAGCTTAGTATTTCACCTATTTCTTTTTTGTGTGAAAATTTGTGCCTTTTTCCTATAAATTACGGAAAAAAAAAACTTTTTTTTGTTTGTTTACAAATTAAACATATTAGAAATGGTATATGGTAAATGGTATATGATGTAAATTTTTATTAATCGTCCATGAACATATATGGTATATATGACTTATATTGTTATAAATTTTGTTTTGAAATTTTTATGCATTTCATTGTATTTTTGTTTGGTATGCGTTTCTGTTTTCTACGCGCTATTGTTAATGTTATGAAAATAAATAATATAGTCTCCATACCTCTTGTACATATATAGACTTTACGTCGCAATGTTGAATAATAATTCAAACCAGCAAACGTTTGATAAAAGTAAGTTAACAGGAATCGAACCAGCACTTTCAAGGCTGAAAATAACGTTAACCGTTTGACCACACAGAATTTTTAGTTTTGTATGTTTGACTTCAACTAATATTTACATATTATTGTGATTATAGTTGAGATCGACAGTACTGCTTGCTTTTATTCATCATACCAATTTAAATTTACAAAATATAATTTTACCAGTAAAAATGCCTGCAGTGATTATAAACTTCACTTAATAGAAATCTCCCATTTGCGTTTTAACTCAGTTTGTGTATATAAATTACGCATATGCTTTTTATAAAAATTAAGTCAAGTTAAAACATTTAAGCTGACCCATCAGCTTATATTGTGTACTGTAGCCGTTGTATTGTAGCCGTCGGGCAGTATACTTGAAAGTATATTCTTTATGCTGACTTAAGATATTGCGACCAATTGGACTTTTAGTATTATTCAGTTTTATCTGCTTCGGGCTAGTTTTGATAACTTGAAAAAGCAGTTTGAAACAAATACTTCTAAAAGACTCCAAAAAGCAGTGAAATTATTTTCTAGAGGGATGAATTGGTATTTATTAAAATAAAAATCCGAAAACACAGGTAATTGTTGGACTCAGAATCACAGCATTGAGCTACAGGTTACCAGTAAAATGCATATTTTAGCACTTATAATCCGTGCCTCTGTCCTTGTATAAGCTCTGGTGTTGGTAATATCGAGCCGTATTCAAGTTAGCATTTATGTAAAACCGGGACTTTGATTCGGTGCGTATTGTTTACGACTCATCCAACAACAATGGCAAAATCGGTTCGGTGAGGGCTGTAATATTGGTCAGGTATATTTGTCATATTCTGATGAGATGATGTTTGCTGTTTTGAATTGTTCTCAACTATCATGACTTCAACACCAAATGCTGTCAAGCTCGGGTCACACCGGACATCGAACCAAGATGACTTTTCCGGCATTGCCCACACACCTTGAAATGATTCCTGTTTTTGTATTTTAATAAGCACTTCGTTCACTCGTCCGCTGTCTTTTTTATATATCCGCAAGCAACCTGTAGCTAAGCTGCCCTGCCATCGGGAAATACAAAATCAAATGTCTATTGCTGTGTCAACCGCCGTATCCCACAAGCACGATGTCAGGTCACAATATTATAACTATTAAAAAGGTGCAATGCTGAGCATAAATCTCACAAGGCATATTATCAAGTTATAAATTGTATAATCAATTTGAAAGTACGCCTTTTAAGTCTAGCAGCTGCACTTTCTTTTCGCCAAAATCGCCGTTGGTTACTGCTGTTGTGAGTATTAGTATAAAATTTAAAAGCGCTTGAGCACGCCAGCAGCAAGAGGAACCCCCCAACCTATTATTGATTGCTTGGCTTCGATACGCGCAACGTACCCAAAACTATTAGATAAATGTCATGCTCCAACGCGAGTAGCCACAGTGTCCAAATATCTAATATTTGATTAATTATCTTCTGGTCTTAGTCCAAGAGCCCCTAAAGTTGGGTATAGCAGTTTCAACAAGCAACATGCTATGGTATAACTATGTCTTTAATCTTTACGTTTCATGAGGGTTCAATTACTGACAGTTACGCTATAGATAATATTGTCATATAATACCACAAAAAATAATCCATTTAATTTAAAGTCGTCCATGTGAACAGCGTTAATTACAAATATTTAAACAAGCTACCAAAGACAAATATAAGTAAATCCGGTTTCACAATTACTTCTGTTTTTTTGTGGACTAAAAACCATCTATTATTTCAGACTAAAAGGACAATATAGTCTGTCGTAGTTTAGAAATGAATTTCCAACTAGTCGAGTCACTTGCTTAGCTTAAGTTCGGATCCGTGCATTTTCATTGAGCTCATTACATTTAGTGTATGTCCCTAAGCATTTTAGTCTCACTAAAAATCAATGAGCATTCACGTAAATCTGTTCAATTTGGAGGCTCAGAAATGCATTTGTATCGCTTTTCTTTCTAAGTAGTCAGTTTAAAAAAATCATATAGTCATGCAGAGGACTCTAGAATTT
>JASANF010021002.1:0-18996 GCA_030248245.1 Trissonchulus sp. WLG1_4
CTGAATTATCGTAAATTTGAGTTTCAAGTGGAAGTAGATTAACTTGTTGAAAATACGGAAAAACTCATCTTCTTGTACGTCAAATTTGAATAATAATTCAACGAAACAGTACGTTGAACCCAAGTACTTCAGATTTACGTCGTCAAGGGGGGGTTATCTACCACCCATATAAGTGGGGGCCCTGGAATATTAAAAAGCCCCCTCTTTGAATTAACTACAAACGGACCAAATAATTAATAGTCGAGATACATACAGCACACAAACAGATGCTGGACAACACAAAAAATACAAGAAAACCAATTTCTGCAATCATTTCAGGATCACATAAAATACAACAGCAGTTACTCAACAACACTAAATCTTATATTATACGCCTCACAGTAATATTATATATCTTACAACGTCACTAGACATTCAGTATATTATTATACTATAGTAATATTATATTTATAGATGACTTTACAATTATAGCAATATTCCATCAGGCTATAACGTAGAATTACTAAACTTGTGCGCTAAATCGACTGACACCATAAATTCTTATGGACTGGGGTGGGGTGGGGGGTGGGTGACATAGAATAGAGTGTAACCCGCGTAATACAGAGTGCTTGTGAACTAGGGGGGTTGGTCACAAGTCTGAAATCATGGGGGGCGGAGGCGGGGGGTCGTCATGTTCCGGATCCTGGGGGGTATTGGTGGTCAGGGAATCGTAGGGCGGCGGTGGTGGTGGACCGGAAACGGTCTCCTCCTTGGGGGTGTCAGGGGGGGCCCAAGTGGGTGTGAGCTTGGCCAGAGAATTCGGCTTGGTGGGGGGTGCCGGGCCGGGACTGGCCCAGGGGGGGTGTTGGGGCTGTTGTTGGGGGGGCGCCTGATCCTGATCCGAGCCCCCTCCCTCTTCTGCTTCGCTCTCGTCCAGGCAATACTCCTGCAGCAGCTCCTCTGCTCTTTCTAGGGTGAGGCGGGCGCTGTTAGATCTCTCCAGGTAGTAAGCATTGGACGCTTCATTGGTCTGAACGGGCGACCAATTGACGTGGGGGAATTGGGGATAAGTGCGTCGCTGTTGCATCTCCTCCGCTAGCCACTTGATAGCCTCATGCCAGCTGCGACGCAGGTGCCCAGACTTGGACAGAATCTCGGCCGCGGGGGGACACTGGGAGAAGAGGGCTGTCAGGGCCTTGATGATGAAATAGGAGCGTCGGGGGGAGGAGACCCGGTTGCGGAACACCAGGTCGAACAGGCCCACGCACTCCAGACCGCCCTCGGCCCCACCCGACCCGCCGCCACTGCTCACGCCTGCAACAACAAAGCAACTAAACTATTAAGTCACCAACTATACGAACAACAATTTTCACTTTTTCAGGGCGCGATTTATCGAAGGAAAATGTTCGTCGTTAATGTTCGCTATTAATGCTCGCAATTCACCACTTGAACGTATAGTTAATTACCTCGCCCTTTTAGTATTAAAATATATTATATACGCCTGTGTGGTTACGACTCTCGCAGATCAGTTAAGATTCAGTCTTAAACTCTCTCCTCGAAAGGCAAAAATTTCTCAACAGCAAAGATTTTGCCAAACCGTGAAAAAAATCGGGATAGCTTTAAAAAACTGAATAAGCTTTCGCATAAATTTATGTAGTAAATAAAGTAATTGTAAATATCGGACCAATAACACCACCCGACCGTTCCTAAATTCTACTTGCAGGTTGCAGAAAACGTTGTTCAATTAAAAAACTTCAGCTAATTCAATTAAAATAATGGGGGTCGATCAAAAAATTGTTGCAAGATTTGTCTCGCTTCGGGTGGCGCACCTTTTAGACTGCCCATGATCCTGAGCTGTTGCCACGAGTCCGGTACCATGAGAATATGATGCAGCAAATCTAGCACCGGGCGTACCTCCTGGATAACACCGTGCCACAGCTGAAACACAAACAATTTTAGCCCCCCCCCCATAAAAATGAAATACTGAGCCCCACAATTCACGGGGGGGTCTACAACGTGATATTTGGGGTCGCCAAAGTGGAACTACCAAATCAATCACAGGTTCACATTATGTGGGTCTGTGGGGCAGGGTTGGGCCAGACAACCCCCCCCCCCCTTAGATGCAACCGGCCCATGATGCCCCTTCCCCTTAGATGCAACCGGCATGCATGCGTACGGCTGTAAGTATGAATTGCGTACTAAACACGCTCCTGGAATATCAGTTAAAGACAGCTCCTGCTCCTGGTAAACTTGTCAGATATCCGAACAATTGTAAACGCTCAAGCATTTTCAGAATAATATTTTCAGTATCAAATTCATATTATGCTATTTTTTATATTTTTATGTTAGTCAGTGATTTTTAAAATAGCCTCATTATGAAGCTGCCTAACTCCAATAATAGCAATGCAATAGCAGTGCAGAATAATTAAAATTAATTACCTGATAGAAAATTACATCGATTATGGCGTATGAGAATTTCTGATTTTCCCAGCACAGAAACTAAAAAAATAATGAACACTTTTAGAACACGATTTCAGGTTTTAAACATATGCAGAGCGAAATAGCATGAAACATTTTCTGCAAGTTTTGAACCTGTTATATACCAAATAAGCAACAAACAACTACAAATACAAGTAAACTTTTAGTCAACCAACGGCAGAACAAACAAATATTTGTATCCTGAATTTCAGCCTAATCTAAAACTAGATTTAGCGATTAAATAACAGATTAGATAAGAGATTAGATCAGATATCAGATGGGACAATAGCGCTGTATTGAAAACCAAATTCAAGCGTGCTGTTTTAAGCTGTGTGCTCTGTATCGGTTATTAATCACTATTCAAAGCCAATCCACCCTTACATGTAACGGGGTCAACGTTTTGCGGACCCTCCCCCAATGATCGACCCAAAAACCCTAAACTTTCCTAAAGTTTCCAAAAAAGTGGCATATTTTACTAAATTTTGCCAAATTTTCGCGACCCTGCCCTTCGGCCCCTACATTTCCCCCCATCCCCCTCATACATGTATGAATCTAACGTGAATCCCCAACCTGCAGCAGCTTCACATTATCATCCGATCGCAGGCTGTCCTCGATGATTTTCTTGAGATACAAATGTTTTGGTTCCAGCAGCAGGGCAATCACATTATCCTGCAGCGGTAGCAGGCCGGCCTCCGCGTAGGGGTTGGCCAGGCCGGCTGCTAGGGTGTCTCCGGCCTGGCTGCGACACAGGTGCTGGGTGTGACAACTGCGTAGCAGCAGGCTAACGGTTGCAAACAGTTTGCTCAGGTCCGGATATTGGTATTTGACTGGGAGGCCGGGGCCCTGTTCCACGGCTAGACACATCAGTTTGTAGGGAACGTCTAGTTCTAGCAGCTGAAGACGGTAGGCCGGGCCCAGGCCGGAGTAGTAGTGGAACAGTGAAAAGTATTGGGACAGGTGGCGGCCCCAGTCGGCCACTTCGCGATCCAGTAAGCCTGGAAGAGCAGTCAAATATCAGTCTTGATAAACGCAGTCTAAGGGCAACATTCTATCCTATGTAATACGTATAGAATTTTTCGTTACGATGTTCTAAATTACTGAAATAGAACGTATTAGACTGGTTTTAACGTTCGACTGCCTTTATGAATTCCGCCCTACAAGTCTTACAATATTGTAACAATTATATAAGTGCAAAATTAACCAAACATCTTTCTGGGCCCAATTATTGATACAGAATATCAACGACCGTTTAGCTCAACGGAGTTTTCTTTATAAAATGATCACAGCTGAAATTATTAACATTAAGTTCTTGGCTAAAACCACACCATTTCACTATTTCGAAAATTCAAAACAAATTCAACGGCCGTTGAAATCTTTATTGGTCCCCTTCGTCGAATAAAACAACAACTACTTATTCATCTATGAGTGTTAAAGCCAATATTATAATAATCTGATCCAGTAAAACTACGAAGATGATAACAAATACCAAGAGTACATAATAGCGTCTCACTCTATAAAAAAGAAGAGAGAGACCCCCCCCCCCCCGCAGCACAGGCAGGGCGCGCCCCACGACCACAGGAAAACCGGCGCCGCCAAAAAAAAGGAAAAAAAAAAAAAAAAAAAAAAAAAAAAACAAAAAAAAAAAAAAAAAAAAAGAAAAAACCCCAACCAAACCACCCCCCCCCCCAACAGGGCCCCCCCCCACAAATACTCTACGCCTAGTTCATAACTTGTCCGTATCCGTAACGATTTGTCCCTAAGCCAAAAGGCAGACAGACGGATATTCAGTGGAATAAGACCTAGACCCAGCTCGTATTTCAAACATAATCCATCGAAAGCAGTCCAATTTTCACAGGGTTACGAGCTTGCTTAGACAAAAGACAAAGTATAAACTCAGCTATCTGGCATATCTGGACCCGGGCTGGGGTTAGGTGTCTCAATGTAGACATTATTCATCGTGTATACAAACCTTTTTTAACAATTTCTATCATTTAAATTGTGCCCCCAAATCCATGGGGGAATCCGCCCCCCCCATCTCTCCCAAACTAGCCATCATTCATCGCGTATGAAAACCAACGTTCAATTACAAAATCCACGACTTAAATTTTGCCCAAATCCCCAAAATCTATGGGGCAATCCGCCCCAAACTGCCCCAAAATATGCCAGACTTAGTAGCAAGCTGTTAAACTGACCAATAACCATTTGCAGGATGGCTTGGGACACGGATCGTCCATCATCCAGTAGATCCTCAGTGCTACGATAAGCTAGCACCGCCAGGACGCGACAAAAGATAGCCCGGACATCCTGAGACTGGCACTCCAGCATATACTTAACCAGGCGTCCGGGCTGGGCTAGGATCTGGGTCCGGGCAAACCAGCGACGAGCGGGGGGGCAGAGGGCAAACCAGGCCGATAGGATTTCCATCCACTCGGCACTGGAGCCCCGCAGACTCTTCTTGGCATGCAGGCCGGTCATGAAGAGGAATTTGGACAACAGCTGTAGGCTGAGAACGCCAATGGCACTGTCCTCCTCGGTGGTCTGGGTAGACGGTCCGGCGCCTACGGGGGCCGGGGGCAGACAGGCAGTCGCCAGTCGTTTCACAAAGCCAAAGTATTCGGGCGAAAATTGCTGTCGTTGGTGCAGTGCGCGCATATTTTGCAGCCGCACTGCGCGTTCCACGCCGGGCGGCATTTCGCGTAGGCGACTAGAGATGGACATTTGACTCAGCTGCACGCTGACACTGGATACACTGTTTGTCTGTGACTGACCATTAGTGTCCACAGCAGCGGCGCCATGCCCGGTTTGGTCCGGCCGCTGCTGGTAGACCAGAATATAGGCGTTCCACCATCTCTTCTGTCGTCTAACAGCCATTCGCTTGGCCATATGGTCATAGACTTCCCCAGTGTATTCTCCGCCAAAGCACTGGTTACGAAACTCTTCCTCATTGGACTCTAAGTCTACCTCACTGACATCCCCGTCGTCAAACTTATACCACCGACCCCCCCGGCGGATGAAGGAATAGTAATGGCCCCCACTGGCCTGCCCCGAGTGCACCACCACCCCCACCAGCCGATAGCGTGTTGTCTGGGCCACGGAGTCGGTTTCCGGGTCCAGGGCCACCAGCTCATCTTGTTTCTTGGCCAGCCCCTGCACCGTATAGGGTTCCATGTCCAGTTCTCGGGGAAACTCAAAATAGTCATTGAATTTCACCGCCTGCTCTCGTTCCCAGTCATAGTCGAAGCGCTTCAGCTGAAACACCAGGATACTGGGCAGCTTCTTGATGCACAGACGCTTGACAGCGTCCACCTTGGCCTGACAGTTGTCGCAAAAGTAGGCATCAGCGCCCTCGAGTAGTTCCCCGCGTACATGGTCCTCTAGGGCAGCGGTCAAATGGGACGCGTTCCGAATGTCCACCGAGAGTACCAGGAAGGGCGCATCCTTGGAGTAGCGATGCGGGCAGTCTTTGCAGATCTTCTGGTCAGCGTAGAGGCCGGCTATGGTCTGCTGGGAGAGTGGGGGCCGGCCTAGGGCCTTGCAGGCTTCGTCCACACTGTCCATGACCGAGTCTACAAATTCCACCGCGTCGTGTTGCTCGCGCAGGTTGATGGGCTCGCCGGCAAAGCGGAACTGACGCCAGAATTTGCGCGGAACGTAGAACTGTAGCTGAGAGGCCATCAGATGCCCGAAGATCAGCTGCAGGTTGCGCACAATGGCCAAATGGTAGGCCGCAGCCGTCTTGGCGCCCCCGGGCCCGCCCGTTCCCACACCCCCCGGGTCTTCGCTATCCGAGTTGCCCTCCACATCCCCCGGCCCCCCGCCGCCGGCCCCGCCCCCCACCGGTCCGGCCTCAATGGACAGCACGCCGTCCCGCAACGGTTCTAGCATAAACAGTTGCTGCAACACAGAGTTCATATAGCAGGTGGCGCCGCCATTCTTCAGTCCCACAAACCCGCTGCTGGGCCTTAGACCGATGGGCGGCAAGTATTCCCATTCCTGGATGGCCTGACTGGGATCCTCGTAGAACATTTCGCACAGCAGCTCAACCAACAGTTCCAGATTGGGCAGGCAGCGAGCACAGAGCGCCACCAGCAGTTGGTAGGTAGCGGCAGTGGTACGGGGACTAGCGCAGACGGGCACACACTGACTGCTGCTCATCATGGCGCCACTGGCTGTCTGGGACCGTGGGAGGGACTGAGGGTCAGGGGCCGGGTTGGCAGGGGTCTGCTGGGAGGGGGGCCGTTGGGTCTCCGCCGCAGAGGGGGCAGGGGTCAGGGGCATGTCGGTGGCCGAGCGTTGCAGGGGCCCCCCTGTGGCCTGGGACCGGGGCCCTGTCTGCCCACCCTGGCGCTGCATGAGCACGTACATCCGGGACGCCGGCAGCACAAAATCCTCCACCAACTCTCGCAACAAATTATGGCCCCCCTCGCCTGGGCTGAATCCCACGCGCTGTTTTTCCTCCGGGCTCAGGGACTTGACCAGCTCAGTGCACAGCAACAGGTGTCCTTCCAGCAAGCTCTCGTGCGGGTAGCTCTCCAGATGGCTGGCTGTATGCTCCCGAGCTAGCTTTAGGAAGCCAATCTCTCGCTCTAGCAGTCGGTCCTTGTTGCCCAGCGCCAGGCCGTGCACGCTGGCAAAACAAACCAGACGAGCCAGCAGCGAGAAATAGTGCTCGCTGCAGCGCTCCGGGCCCACCTCGTCCAGAATGCTAAGCAGCGCCTCTAGCAGGGGGCTAACCAGCTGGGCCCCTTCCTCGCCCGGAGCGCCACCCAGGGTAGCCTGGTTAAATAGTTTCTCAGCGGCCTTCTGTCGAGCCTCTGCGTCGCGCACAAATAGCATGTCTAGCAGAAATGGCTTCCAGAAGCTCTGGCTTCCAGAGCCCCCAGACTGACTGGCGCCGGCCCACAATTCCCGCAGCGTCGTGGGCGTCAGCAGAAAGCAATAGGTCAGCGTGTCCAGGCCCAGGGAGACCATTTGCAGGTCCAGGGCCGACAGTTTGTCCACAGGGGCGCTCTGGTGTGCCCGGTGTATTTCCTCCAGCGGCGCCGTATAGAGACAGCGCTGGCCGGTGGCGCCGGCCCAGATTAGGCGAATGATGGTCTGAACGTGGCCCATTTCCGGGGCGCCGTTGCCCTGCACCAGCTGAGGGCCTATATGGGAACGCCCTAGAGCCATGGCCACCGATTTCAGCACCAGATCTGACTGCTGACAGTTGGCCGCAATCGCCTGCTCCAGGCGCTGGTCTGCAGTGAGGGCGGCCCGGGCACAGGCCAAGGTTAGTAGGCAGAATTTGGCCAGTTTCAGAGCCCAGATGAAGGCCTGGGTTCGCACCAGCACATCGGCGGAGGGCAAAAAGTTGTTGCGCACCAGCATGGCCAGGCAGAGCCGGGCGCCACCGGATAGGAAAAAGTTCAGTCGGAAGTCGTGCGCCGGTTCGCTGTGGCTGGCATCCTGAGCCGGCATCAGCAGACAATAGGTCACCTGTAGGTTGTAGAGCACTTCGGCCGGGGAATCGGTGAAGTAGATACTTTCCAGTCCCGGCGCCGAGTCCGACGGCTCGCGGCCATCTCGGCAGACGGCCTGGATTCGCTCGGCGATCCGGGGACAGATTGGGATCTGGGTGAGAATGCGCCAGGCCACGTCTTGCAAGTCTTGCAGCCCGCGTTTTGCGCCCAGATCAGCGTACTGCAGCAAAAGGGCCACATCCCGGGCTTGCTCGGCCAGCATAACGCCGGGAAGCATTCCCTCCACCTCCGCTCGCTCCACCAGACTGGGCGCCGCCGCCCCCGGTTCCAGGGGTCCGGGCGAGGCCAGGGGACTGCTATCAGAGGAGCTTTCGGGGGACGAACAGACGCCCCCTCCGGGCTGTTGCTGGCTGCCGGGGCCCCCCACCATTCCCTGTTGCACGCCGGGCACCGTCTGGACCTTGGCCGCCATCACCAGCTTGCCCTGGACTTGCATTTCGCCCAACAGCCGGCCATCTGTCTGCGCTGGGGCGAGGACATCATTGTTGTGAAACAGATCCAGCTTCATGTTGCCGCCGCTGCCAGGCAGACTAAGCCGAGCCGCAATATGGCGTCTGAGGGCACACAGGGTCATGTTGGCATGGGCTTGGAGCTCTAGTTCCTCGTGCTGCCTGGGCGCCGCATTAGCCAGTGCAGATGACAGCCGTACCAGCACGGTGATGTCGTCTCCGTGGTGGGCACGGGCCAACGGCTGCCGTACGCGTTCTTCCCCGTAGGCTTCGTCATAGGCTAGCATATACTCAAACAGCGTCCACAGGGCTCGAGTCATTTTAGTCGTATTCTCTCGGATCTTGTTCAAACTATCCTTGTCCTGTTCTAGGACACTCAGCGTATCATAGCTTGCCTTCAGATGCTCGCGACAAGTGTTCAGCAGCTCGCCGTGCAAGGTTACGACGCACTGTTGCATCTTGGCGCTAGGATTGGAGTAGATATCGCGTAGGATCAGTATGGCCTGTCGTGCCACCTCTTCGCCGCCATAGAGAATGATGCGCCACAGGTATTCAGCACCCAGGAGGTCATAGTCGTTCAAGTGGACATTATTGCGTCGCTTGATCACCAGCCGTTCTTCCTTGGCATTGACACTGCGAAAGAATCGCTCAAAGCAGCGCAGGCCGCTCTCGGTTAGCATCAGCACGTCCAGTTGCAGAATGTGTTGCTCAAAAAACGGCTTGACCGTGTCCGGATCCAGGTCGGGCTCATCGCCCATCAGTTTGGCAAACCAGCGAAAGGCAATGTCCCGGTCGGTCTGACAGAGACCCTGGATCACCAGCGTGTCCCAGATATGCGAGGGCTGCGGCTGACAAAGCCAGAGTTGCCCATCGGTCAGCAGAAAGCGCAGAAAGGCCAGTCGTTCTTGTAACTGCTGCGGATGCGGATAGCGGCCGTCCAGGATTAGCTGGGTGGGATCCGCCAGGCTTTCCCGGCGTACCAGTTCCCGGGCCTTGGCCATGTAGGCCAAAAGGTTAAAGGTCACCTCGGAGACCAGGTTGAACTGGGTGTTCAGGTAGGACAACACCTCGTGACGATAGGTATAGTGCGGATGCTGTCGGCTGGGCGCATAGACCGTGATATTGGGCGGACTCTCGGAGTAGAGTTTGCAAATTTCCCGAATCTGATTGATGGCTGGAATGACCCAGTTGAGTCGTTGCTGTCGCCGCGGTGGAGGGGGCCCCGCCAGCACCGGCCCCCCTTCCCCGGCGGCCGGCACGTTCACTGGACCCCCCACTTGCCCAGGGGGGCCCGTCTGGCCGGCCGGGGTGCGTATTTCTTCCAGCACAAATATCTCGCCAACACACTTTTCCAGAAAATGAATCTTCAGTCGATCGCGATCCGCAGAACAACTGAAAAAAAACAATAAAAAACTATATATAACAGTATTCATGGGAGAGTATCATTCGCATTGCATCCACCCTAAAAATACTCCGCAGCAAGCGTGTAAAAACCCCCCATTTCTTTTTTGGTATCCCATCATTTGAGACTCTGCGTAAGTGGTACCACAAAATCATCGCTTTGTTTACTCAAAAAATTTTGTGTAAAACCACTTTTTTATCCATTCTTATCCAATACAAATACACAAACAGCACCCACCTATTTCTCTCACCCAAAATTCCCCACCAATTAATTGACAATTAATTGGCACACAAAACCCACCAAACAACCCCCAGCCTACCCATAGTCCAGAATCTTCACATGAGCCGCCAGGGCTAGGTCCACAATTTCCGACGGCAAATCTGGGGAATGAGCTAGAGCCCAGAGCACCTCTAGGACTTTGCCGGCCATCAGGCCCTCCTTGTCATCTTCGGCCATACGACCCATCAGTTCGAGTAACTGCTCGCGTTCTTTTCGACTCGCGCCCCGCCAGCTGCGCTGGAAGCACTGGAACAGGTAGTCCAGTTGCTGGGGCCCAAAGTCCCAGGCCAGTTTGGCCAGTAGGTTGTGCACATTCTTCACGATGGCTTCGTGCTTGCCCTCCTGAGCGGCCCAGAGGCTTTCCAGGTTCTCCATGGTCAGAGCGCCCTCACGCGTCATGTACCTGAAACAGGGAGGAACCATACATATTACATGGGTCTTGGGGGGGGATTGCCCACCCCAACCTGACCCCGCCCAGTCCACCAAAATCGGCTATCACTCCCTAAATTGGCAAAATTTTTCAAAAATTCACATAGAACCAGGGGCGTAGCCAAGGGGACAAGGAATGGGAAAATGGCCCCCTCCCTCGAAATCTTTTCCGACTGAATTTTTACACAAGGGTCCCCCGTCTGGTTTTTATGTTCCGGCCGAAAAAAATTTAGGATACGTCTGCAATTGACCAAATTTGGCCTAAAAATCAAAAATTTCCTCAATTTTTTTTAGGAACTTGCTCAGCATTGACAAAATGATTTCGTCTATTGTTTTGTAAACAAAACGGATGACTTGACCACAACTTCTTTTGTGCCCAAACTGCGTTTATTTGGCAACGTAGTTTTTTTAAGAACTGCTTCAGGTCAAATTAAAAAAGTGACAAAATAAACTCCTATCCTAATCCTATTAACCGCGCCTTAGTGTCCACTCATACTCACAGCCGCATGTTAAACGGCTGCAAGGTGGTTTTATAAAACCACGGTTTTAAGTACGTTTTCAATAGCACATAATTTCATTACGAAACATTGCCTGATTCGTTACGAATTTCGTACATTTTCTTAAGCCATGGTTTTACTCAACACATTCATCGCCCTTAACACTACTCCCACCAAAGCAGGAGTATCCCAGAGCATCACAGACCTAATGATTTTCTCCAGCCGTTCAACGTAGAGCGGTTGGTGCAGGTTCTCTCGCAGCAGCACCCCCAGCAGGTCTGAGCTCTGGATCCAGTGAATCAGCTGTTGACTGGGCAAGCCCCCATCCACCTCCTCGTCCGGGCCGCCAAAGGTCCCGCTGGTGCTGGAGCAGCAGAGTCGATTGATCTCGTTCAGGGCGTTCATTTTGCCGCCAAACGATGACACTTGCAATAGTCTGCAACAAAAATGTAAAAAAGTTGGCAGTGCGTTGTTTATGCTGACTAAAGTCTGACAAAAAATAGATGCGCCACTCTTACTAATAGTGGCACGACTAATTGTGCGACTATATACATACATGCTGCACTGACGCACTGTAGATAGTCAAACCACCCGCTTAGGCAATATACGTCTACCCATTGCGCTGACCTCCCCAGGATTATTCCTGGTCCCCAATTAGCCGACCAGTATTGGATGACAGGCTGGGAAGTGGATAGACCTTTTTCACATAGTTAATACTTCTTTTACAAAATTGTTACAAAACACGATAACACTTTTGTAGGTTTTCCAAAATTATCTTTACATCGGCAAACCATTTGAAAAGCTTGTTTTATAGATAAACAGACGGGTAGTCCATAGTGCTGAAAATCATCATTGCTTTTAGAAAAATGATTTGCAATATGTTTTTACTTTTAGAAACAATATTTTTATTGGGTTTCCCTGTGCGACCCCCAGTGAAGCAGGGGTGCAAGTACTGCTACCCATTGTATTCGTTTTTGTGTTTTTTCTCGTTAGCAAAGCCTGTAATAAGTTTTCCTCGGGGATAACATGGGGGATTGGTCCCAAACTTTGGTGGGGGACGCCCCCACGAGTACTTTTACCCCCCACCTTGGTGACCCCCTGGCCCTGACCCTACAGGGGGCCGTGTCACGTGACCGCCAAAAAGTTTCGGTAAGGATGAAACACCAAAAGGGGGACCCTTGTGAACTTGAAAAATTTTTGGTCATGCATTTTAGTGAAAATTCGTCTCTAGGGATACGTTGTTTGGGTCCCTGAACACGAATCTGGGGTTATTTTCTGTCTAGGACACCCATGAATCCCTAAGGGTCCTAATTTTCGAAATTGAGATTTTGGTGGTGTTAGGGGTAGTTTGAGCCGCGATACACGAAGACGAATTTTAGGTCCATTTTTGTCCAAGACCGTCGTGGACCCGTAAGACCACCGTGGTGACCAAACTGGTCAAACTTTCGAAATTGGGATTTTGATAGCCAGCGAGGTAATTAGAACCCGTGAATCCTAGCTCCATTTTTGCCTTGGACTGACTTGAACCTTACTAGGACGATTACAGTAAAGGGTTATCTGCCAAGATGTAGGACTGTTGCTGAGAATGGAGGGTCCATTGACTAGAATAGAGGATCCTCTGCCTAGAAAAGAGGGTCCTCTGCCTAGAATAGAGGGTCCCCTGTTTACGTCGGCATCCCGTTGCAATTTGATTACTGAGCAAACAAAGCTGCTCCAAATCGCATACCAACTAAGACCCCAAAATAATCTTATCGTGCAGCCATGTAGTTTTGTTAATAGTAGGGCAAAAAAGTTAAAATTTACCTAAAATTGAAAAAGTTAGGGGTCATACTTTAACTTTAACTAAAAAAAAGTTAGAGGTCTTATTACTTTAACTGTAACTTTACTTGAATTAAAACACCCTTACTTCAACTTTAACATTAAAGTTATTTAAAAAAGTTCTATAAAAGTCATTGATTCTGGGCTTACTTTAACTTTAACTTAAATTAACACCGGAGCCTTACTTCAACTGTAGTCAGTCAACCACCCCCAAACAATAGGGCATCACTAATTAGGGTCAATAAATCAATCTTGTATCAGGCCTAGTCTTGTAGGAGGTTTTCAAGATCTTGTAGGAGGCCATTAAATTATTTCCTTATTTTTTAGTCACTTTCAATATATACCTACTACATCCAGAAACCCCTCTCCTTCCGAAATCCTCCAGTCGACCATACAGTAGCGATAAAAAACATAGTTTTCCCACAAATACTTGTAAAGAGAAAAAATAATTATTACTGAACAAAAAGTGCACACGAAAAATTAATCAGCGCTAATACAAAATTCTGTGTCTAAACTAAATCATATATATTATACATGTAAGCATGCGTATATATCTATATGTTTATATGGCTACATGGGTCCATTAAGCTGAAGCTAACGAATTTGAAGGAAAACTAAGCCCAGGTTGGGAAACATTAATTACTCCACGCACTCGCACAAAGGACACACAACTAGCAAAGCCATAAAATAAATCGTCACAGCAAACGATCGTTAGCACACATGAAATGCTGGAAATATGAGCATGAGGAATTATGTATATATGTCTATGAGGGGAACTTAGGGTCTGTTCACAAATTCGGATTAACTAGATTAGATTAATTAACTACAATAACTCGACGTAGAAATTTAGTATCTTTCCAAGAATTTGCACGTTTATGCACTTGACACAGAGGAAACTGTGCCCAATTTGAAAAAACGTCTCTTGCTTCTGTGTTGACTGTTGAGTTATTCCAGTTAATTCAGTTAATCTAATCCAGTTTAGTCCGAAGTTGTGAGCATTGAGCAGGCCCTTTGTAGCATGGATAGATCTAGGCGGGGGGGGGGGTATATATCCAGCTGAGAAGGTGAACCCAGGGGTGGACGCGGGTCGTGGGTACCCGCGGGTTGGGTTGGGTCGAAAAATTTGAGCCGTGGGTCGACCCGCGGGTACCCACTTCCGGCTGCGCGGGTCGAAAGATTTTTTTCCGACCCTCGAAAACTGAAAAACCCTACTACTGACTAAATTTGACCTAGGGCCTTTTTCTAAAATGGACTTAACTGGACTTGACTTAACTGGACTTAATTAAGTCCGGAATTTTGGAATGCAAAATCGGACTTAAGTGGACTTAAGTGGACTTAAGTGGACTTAACGCTGCCAGTGGACTTAATTAAGTCCAGTCGCATTTCTAAAGTGTCACCGGACTTAAATTTAAGTCCGATCGCATTCCAAAAATAACAGTGGACTTAAGTTGCCGCTGGACTTATTTAAGTCCGACTTAACTTTCGCACGTTTCTAAAATGGACTTAATTAAGTCCACTTAAGTCCGTGGACTCAAATTTACACGTATTTGGGAGGATTTTAAGTCCGCGTAACTTTACGCGGACTTAACGGATTTAAGTGCTTGATAGCTCTTGCATAATCGATTATAACTTTTGACATACTGAACCGATTTAGATGATCTATATGTCAAATGATAGCTAAATAAATGGGCTTTTTGATGACATACTTTTTAAGTTTTTTATTTTTTTAAAGTTGCTATATGGCCGATAATTAGTCTTTTTCAGTCGATTACTGGCATTTTTATGGAACGTATGATGTTTCGTTTGGGCTGAAGTTTCAAGTTTAGAGCTGATAACCGTTGTAGGACTGAATTTTAAAGTTTGTAATAACATAATTTTCTTATAAAGCTTAAAAATTTTGTACCACTAACGAGTGTAGTAAATGTGGGTTTTCAGACTTACGCTTTGTCAAATATGGTTGAAAATAATCCAGATAAGACTATAGTGACACATAAATCCTGCTGAAAAAAATACGACACAGAAATTACTTGGTGTCGAGCAGTCATTAGTTGACCAAATTTGTTGTCCTATAGTGTTTCTTGTTATGGGCACTTTTGTTGTTTTTGATTGGCCGGGTGTTATTGATTACTCGCATGCATGTACACGAGGTCTCGGTCTAGGGGGGGCTTGTCCCAAAATTTTCGACATTTTGGGACGGGCTGATCCCAATTTTTTGTCGCAAAAATTTCTAGTTTTTGCCTAAAAGTGGGAAATGTTTTGCGAAATTCATATTTTTTTAGCGATTTTTTCGCTCTTTGCTCATTTTTTAAGCATTTTAGGGCGATCTGGTGCAATTTTGGAGTTTCAAGGAGGGGGGGTTGTCCGGGATCAAATCTGAAGGGGGGCTTGTCCCGGAATTTCAAATTTGGGGGGGGGGGGGCTTGCCCCCCCCTCCAGACCCCCCCCATGTACATCTGTGATTACTCGTCTTCATCACGTGGTCCAGGTTTGTCATTTTTAGCCAATGACATTTGAGTCTTCACTATGTCTCGCTCGACCAGAGTGCCGCATCATCTTACATGTGCGTCTGCATTTGCGAAAACAACATAATAGTTTGTTTTTGCATGTGTGAAGTTGATCAAGAATTAACAAAAAGTAAAGTCCTTGTCCCTGTCTTTATATATGGGTGATTGATTCATACTCCTTGAGGACAGAGGAACAGTCTTTTACACGTGAAATAATGCTCAAACTCGATCGGATTAACTGCGTTTCGTTGAAAATAACTTAAAAGTATAATAATGGCATTTGCTAATCAAAGTAAAACTGAAATTAAAATAGCTCAGAACGGGATTCAATCCGTGGTTCCCGATTGAAAAGCAAAAAGCTTACCATCTAGACTACCAAGGGCTCGAAAATCCGTCGTAAAAGTGCTTTATATACTTGTAGAAATTTTTAGGGTGGATTTCACAAAGGTGGTTTTACTAAACCATGGTTTTACGTACGTTTTTATATAATTTGCACATAATTTCATTACGAAATATAGCCTGATTCGTTACGAATTTCCTAGATTTTCTTAAACCATGATTTTAGCTCAGCTGAAATTCCAGCGAAACAGAAACCTGCTGTGCTGCAGGTTTCAAATTTCAACTGCGCTAAAACCATGGTTTAAGAAAATCCACGAAATTCGTAACGAAACAGGAGATATTTCGTAATGAAATTATGTGCTAATCATATGAACACGTACGTAAAACCATGGTTTTGTTAAACCACCTTTGTGAAATCCACCCTTAGTGTTTCAGAAGTATATAACATTTCAAATTTTTACGCGAAAAAAGCTCAGAAACACATTTTCAATTACGCAACACAAACTAGCAGTTTTTCCCACTAGTCAGCCAGCAACTGTCTGATTGGCTGTTCTTGGTGTCACATGTAATATGCCTTAATTTGATTGATTGGCTGACGTACGTAAGACTGCTTCAGAACTGTCCCAAAGATGCATGAGTGAAAGTACATATGAATTAATCGCAGGTTAAGAACAGTATCGAAGACTTCGCAAGTCTAAATCAATCTGAGGCCAATAACGAACCACAAGACCATACTGAACACAGAGACAGCCCTTAAGCGCGGGCATACACCAGCCTTAAACGAAAATTTTTGTTTTAGAATGGTAGAATACAGTTATTACAACCTTTTAAAGTTGTTCAGGATGTAAATTTAAAAAATAAAAGCATAAAAAATTTTAAGATTTACATGGCTGAAAAGCGCAATTTGTGAGCTGTCGAATGACGTATTACACATGCAGAACGGTAAAACTAGTCAAAAGTTATTAACATGAACTCGTAAGCCACACAGAGTCTTAAAAGCTGAAGTTATTTTAGGAATGCAATCGGACTTAATTAAGTCGGACTTAATCGAGTCGGACTTAATTAAGTCTGTGTTCCAAAAATACTGGACTTAAGTGGACTTAATTAAGTCCGCTGCAAATTTAAGTCCACTTAAGTCCGACTTAACTGGACTTAAACTTGCAGCGGACTTAATTAAGTCCACTTAAATCCGGTATTTTTGGAATGCGTTTAAGTCCACTTAAGTCCGCTGGTTTAAGTCCAGTTAAGTCAAGTCCAGTTAAGTCCATTTTAGAAAAAGGCCCCTAGAAATTAAAAAATTCTCAAAATTTTTTCCTGGGGGCTACGCCGCCAGACCCCTGCAAACTCTGTGGTTTACTATTTATTGTTATTAACTTTCATCAAAGCCTATATATATGTATATGCCTGTCTAGAAGAGTGCGTTATGCTGCATTTATTTGTGTAATATATATACTGTCTGATATTAAGTTCTCTCACATCTTTTGTTTTCAATTTTCCTGTCGGAAAATTTTTTGATACATCTCCAGTTGACCAAATTTGTCCAAAAATTGAAAAAACCTCCATTTTATCTGGGGGCTGCGGCCTTCAGGCCCAGACCCCCGCAACAGTGAGTTTATTTAATTTAAATGACCAAATTTACATTTTGTTTATGTAAGCCACTTCGCCAATAAGTGTAAAAATAAAAGGATTCTGGTGGTTGAGCCCCCCGACAACGCAATAGTGAGTTTAAACAAGTGAAAGTGAGCAAAAAAGTGGACAAGGTGTGACCCCCCTTGTCAAAGTCCTGGCTACGCCGAGTGGTGGGTCAAAGTGGGTCGAGGGTCGGTTTTACGGTGCGGGGTGGGTCGCGGGTTACCCATGAGTGTCGAGCCGCGGGTGGGTTGGGTCGCGAGTCGAAAACTCTGACCCGCGTCCACGGTCCACCCCTGGGTGAACCGAAGCTCAAGCTTTAAGTCCAGCTAGTTCTAAAAAGCTCCAAAAAAGACTAAAGATATCAAAGAGTCAAAAAAAGCAAAACATTTCCCATTTTTGCTAAAAATTGGAGTCTTTCGCGTTTTTGTCAGTTTAAGTCCCTCAAACGTTGGGACAATCCACACAAAATCTGGGACACCCCCACACAAGACTGATATCCGCCTGCATTTAATGTATATATCCAACCTCACACAAAAAATAAGGTTATATACACGTGATCAAGGGTTCCACAAATCAGAGCAAAAGTAACTAAAACTACTTTTTTGTGGAATTTGCAAAATTCAAAGTATAAATAAATACTATGCTAATCAAGGGGTATATACATAATTCCTCAAAATATGACCATCTATCTGCAACGGAGCAACTCCATGAAAAATTAATGTTGATTGTTTTCTAAAATAAGCATCTAAGCCCAAAAAATGTCACAAAAAAGAAATATCCGCTTTAAGCCAGAAACAAAATTAATGCTCATTACTCTAGAGACAGGCTGGAAAAGTAATTGCTAGGAAGGTTGGTGAGGAAATTCGGCAAAATTAACATCGACAAAATTAATTTTCAGTTATATGCGGGCATATATAGAAGCGTATTCGAAAGGACGGATCTGAAAGCTTCCACATATTTGAACCTATTTGTGCCAAAAAGCTGACAATTCAAAATGTAAAAGAATGTTTTTCAAGTTTAAATATAACTCTGGGTCATTTTGATGCTGATGCTGTCTAGTAAAAGCAGTTCAGCACGTGGGGTTCTGGGGGGGGCGGGTCTGCGATGCGACCCTCCCAGATTTTGGATTTTGATACGAGGTCAAGCAAAATTAGAGCCAAGGTACATGGGCAAGCAGAATTTCTATGAAATGTGGTCTTAAATATGGACATTCCGTCAAATTTAAAAGGTTTTTACCTAAATTCCGGCCAAATTTCTCAAAAATCGCTAATTTTTACACTAAAACACAGTGCTTTGGTCAAAAGTTTAAACATCGTTATATAATTTTTTGTTAATTAAACACAACACGGTATATACTTTTTTGTCTGACTTGGTACAGGGACAGCTAAAAATTCGGTACAGAAACAGAGACCCCCGGGAATATACCCTCGTGTTAACGTATATATGAGTAAGGCCCTGTTCATACTTGTCCTTGTCCGTGTCGTGTTGTGCTCTTATTAAAAAACTGCGTGGACAAATACGACATCTGCATGAACCCCCGATAGTCGTGGGGCAGCTTAACTCCTTCGGAATCGAAAGCTAATTCCACGGGCACCAGTGGATCAAATATCAACATTTAGCTACAGACAAAAAAGACGCCTCAATACGGACAAGTATCCATACATGTAT
>JASANF010021003.1:0-39754 GCA_030248245.1 Trissonchulus sp. WLG1_4
TACCGCGTTGGCTTGCTGAACTGTAAGCCAATAGAGTAGCTAGTCTTAACGTGGGATTTTATCAGTGATTAAAACGTGAAAGTAGACAGGTTCAGTCTTGTTTTGAAAAATTGTAGCCATTTAATTTGCTTTACTGGTTATTTCTGAAAAAGAGCTTTGAAAATAGGCATAGCCTCATGTTAAGAAACTGCGATTATGGAACTACTACCTTAAAGCAAAATTAATTTATTTGTCGACCACAACCATGTCATATTACTAACACTACTTTATACTTAACTACTATTTTTCATTTATAACTGATTAGAAGATCTTAAACGTCGATATTTGTTAATACAAACAAAAACTGTAAATACAACTTGAGCAAAAACAAAAATAAAACAAAAAGCGTTAATACAAACAAAAACTGTACGTGAGCAAAAAAAGCTTACCTTCCAACTCTAAGCATTCACGCCATCTGACAGTATTCTGAAACACACAATATTACGGTTCAGGATTATACTTCAATTTGAAAGTGGCAAACTTTTTTTTCGATGCTGAACTGAATACTGTTACCATTGGTAAATGCCCGTTCAATAAATTAAAAATTACATAAATACACGCCATCTACACTTCCATAGCATTAAAAAGTGTAGTAATATATAGTTTCACTGGCTAGCACGATCCTATAAATTGTGCGAGTAAAAAGCAGGTTGTAACTCATACTCAACAGGCTTTTAGCCAACTATCCCCAAGTTGCACTCATCGGATTAAAAGACAGATACAGGCAAAAGAAGCCATTGACATACAGCATTGAAATATTTTTGTGGCAAAATTGAATTTCACAGATAAAAGCTTTATTTCTTTATGATTTGTCGTTTGCACGTGTTCCTCCCATTGAGCAGTCTGTGTGAAAAAAGCTCGGCATGGCTGAAGCAAAAAAATACATTTTTATTAAACTTTAACAATAATTATCCAAATATCACTACAATCTAAATAAAGAATCATTATACACAACAAAACTAAAAAATTTATACAAAACTTAATATTTATTTACATCTTTATTTATATTAATCTTTTAAAATAACACTTGAAAAATAGCTTAAAATCATAAATAAATAGTTAAAAACTCCGTAAACGGTACACCACCAAAAAATTAAAGCATTTTCTAAGCTTAATCATTGGGTTTCCTTATTCTAAACAGGTTAAATGAAATTCAAATACAGAAACTATATGATTATTATTATTATTAAGCAAAGGCAAGGAAAATAACAAAGAAATAGCAAAAACTCACAAAGAGAGGTCACTGCCCACAAACATAAAAACAAACAAACGCTGCTTAAACAGCGAAACACTGGGAGCTTCGACGACAAAGCTAGGTAGTGCATTCCAATCAGAAATTACGCGAAAAGAGAAAAAAGTGTTTCGACATGGTCAGGTTAACTTTAGGCAAATATAATTTCCATGAGTGACCTAGTGTTAAATGACACCAGCCACCAGGAGAAAAACAAATCCGGATGTAAATTTACGTAACCATTAAGAATCTTATATACCAAGACTAGATCTTTAAATTTACGACGATCTTTTTAAGGAGTAAAAACCTAACTCTCTCAGTCTCTCCTCGTACGTAAGGTTAGGATTCCCTAATATTCTTGCGAGTAAAAAGACGTTGCACTCGTTCAATAATATCAGTGTCCATGCTATAATTTGAGTTCCATACCTCACTGAATACATGAATTGCATAAAAAGCCAACACCTACTAATGAAACTAAAATAGTTATCAACGGTCACGACTTACATTACAATAGAAACACGTGTATTTCTTCACATCATACTCCAGATGAATCAAACTTTCTACATAAGTAGATATGGCCGTCAGTGGTTCCTTGCGTTTCGGTTTTTGAATTTTGTCAACCATAGAGCTCTTCACTATACTCGACTGTTTCACTTCAGAAGGCTTCTTTTCGGGTGGTATTATCATAGGCTCTGCTTTAATTGGCTTAATTGACTTGGTTTCGGCTGGTTTTACAGGCCGAACAGCTGGTTTAGGTTCAGGTTTAGGCTCAGGCTTAGGCTTAGGCTGAGGCAATGTTTTGGTGGCTATTTTGACGTCAATGGTTGGTTGTGGTGGTTTTGCCACTGGGATGGGCTTAGAACTGGAGGATGAGAGTTTGGCTTGCAGTTTGAGAAGCATCGCTGTTGTATCTGAAAAAATGTATATATTAAAAAAAGATGCTTCGTTCAAAAAAACATGTTTATATTTTAATAACTGCTACAAAATAAGTATAACATAATTATAAGCAGATAATAACTAGAATAGCTGAATCAGACAACGGAGTAACGGACGTTAGAATAAGAATAGGCGGCCATCTTTTTATGACTACACTAATTGCTCCACCAAAATTTCTGAAAAAAGCTTGTGCAACGAATACTGGCATCAATCTATAAAATGCGCAATAACAATGCTATACGCATACTACACAGCACCTACAACATTAACAGTATTAAGTTTAGTATTATACACAATTAATTCGCATCTACTTTGAATCAATCACAAACATAGCCAATACCAAATAAATCTGAAACTAAGCGAAGTCGGCAGGTAAGTAAACCAATCGAACCACATAAAAAACAACATAATACCAAAATATAACCTACTATCGCTGGTAGAATCGCTGGTTTCTCGCTTTATCTTGGTCTCCATCGGATCTGTTCCCGTTTCCACCATTTGTTTTTTGACAACCACTGGCTTAGCAGCAAGCACTATTTTATTCGCTTTAGCTTTCGTCGGTGACACAGGTTCTTGTTTAATTTTCGGCAACACTTCAACCCCAGCCGGTATAATATCTCCATTACTTTCTCGTCTAACTAATATGGTCGACGTCGACTGTTCCTGTTTCTGCGGACTAGACTGGGTAGAAACATTCACGGCCACAGGCTTAGCTGGTCTAACCACAGGTTTAGGCCTCGCAGTGACTGTTATTGCCTCTGGCTTCTTGGCCGCTGGACTCTGCGTCTGTGTCTGTGAATCCAGTTTCTTACTCGAATCATGTGACTTCGATTCTGACATTTTGTGAGCATCACGTGATTTAGATCGATGGTGATCACGTGATTTAGATCGATGGTGATCACGTGATTTAGATCGATGGTGATCACGTGATTTAGATCGATGATGATCACGTGATTTAGATCGATGATGATCACGTGATCTGGATCGCTGGTGAGATTTCGACGATCGCCTTTGATATGATTTTGAATGATCGGATCCGGATCGGGAACTATCAGCATCACGTGACTTAGAAATGGGATCCCGTGACCGGGAAGTTTGTGGTTTTTCCCGGGATTTACTAGTGACTGGCGGCTGCTTACTGACCAGCGGCTTAATCGTGCCAGAGACTTTCTGCTGCACACTGGGCTTTCCAGCTTGCACAATCCGCGGCTTGGGGATAGTTGGGCTAGAAATAATATTACAAAAAGATACATTAATTTACTAAAAGTAGTACGCTACAAACACTACTATAATTGGGTTTCATTTTTCATAAGAAATTTTAATTTTCCTAAAGAGGTCGATATGGTCAATTCGCTCATACGCAGACAAACTCATCACCATATTAATACGCTGGAAAGAAATGAATCAACTTTAAGTACTCCTAGTTAGTTAAAGTTAAAAAACCTAAATTAGTCTACCTGACAGTCTTATGAGCTTGTCGACTGCCGGTAGCGGGTCGTGTCGCAACAACACGACTGCGCTTTGACTTCACTGCGACCTCGTCTGTGGTTTCAGATTCTGACGAAGATGACCAATGGCTGGTCTGCTCTCTTTCAGAAGGCTCAGGTTGAATTGCGCTGAAGTGAAAACAAAAAAACCTGTAGTCAATAAACTACCAAATGCATCGAGAACATCTGGGCTATTCAAAGTTTTCAAAACAGACTGACATTCGCAGCATCGTGACACCTATTCCTACTTTGTTCATATCAAACTATAGTAAGTTGCGGCTATAGGCACCAATCATAACTCTAAAACATTGATCATAACCAGCTACTTCAGCGTAGCGCTGTCAGGATAGAGGTTCGAATGTGATGCGAATTAAGCCAGAAGCATACTTGTCCTCAAAGACAGAAGGTTAGCAACTCAGCAACAAATTTGTCAGTTGCTGCTTAAACTTAACGCAATCGCTTCGACTAATTATTATTTTCCTGAAAACTGGGCTTGGTCCAACTACTGCTTCACTGAAAACTGCAGAAAAACTAAGACTCGGCAGACCTATTTTACTTAAAACGGAATCGCTTCGAGACAAAACGACAAGGATAACTATGAACACAAATTACAGACCAAGTAAGCTCAAAAATAACATTCAAATAAAATTCAACCAATCAGATCGTGCCTGACTGTCTGAGTAAGCCCTATTTCAATAATATAAGCGAATAAGACCTATTCTTAAATCACGTTCCTAAAATTATTTTCTGCACTATGACCTGGCCTCACCTCTGAGATTCATTTCTGTTGGTAGTTTTGCGCACAGTTGCTTTCTCAGCTTGCATGACATCAGCCTGCAAATCGTCTGCATTCTTTGACCTAAATTCTCCGGACTCCTCTTCATCAACAATCTGAAAAAGAAAAAACACAAAATTCTAAACAAACCACACAACCACGTCGTGTTGCCGGACGCAAAAAAGTATGAGAGTTCCACCGTGGGGATGAATGCTTTCAGCTACCTTAATGGGATGAGGCTATTTTAGCTAAAAAATTAGCGTTTATGATAAAATTTGCGCAATTTTTTCCACACTTTTGGCCAAAAAGCATCTGTTTTAAGGGAGGGGTCAATATTTCACCAGGCCATGACGGGGCTCGCAACCACGAGAAAATGATATCCAGAATTGTTGTGCTGTTACAGTACACGTCCACAAAAATAGTAAAAAAGTTTCTGTTTCTCAATCCTCTCATATAGCCAGTGATTCTGGAACAGGCAGCTGCAGCATGACCTAAATCTAACGCTGCAAACAGAAAACGTGTGCTACTAAACGCTAAAACATCAGAGACGACCATGCAATACAGTGCAACTTCAATTTACACTATTGTCATTGTGCACTAATGAATAAATATAAATCTTGAATCTGAAACCAACTTCCAAACAGGCTAACTCTTCGGGATCAGGCAACAGCTCGGATTCAGTTTGGTCAGCGATAATTTCGGACACCGCTGTGTCGGAATGGTCACCTAGAGATATTGTGGATTCCTGCTGAGCCCCGGTCGCTTCGCCCTTTGCTTCTTCCAAATCGTCAACAACCTATAACATATAAACTAAAGTGATTGAGTGGATCGCTGTTGATAAAAAACTGAACAATTTCTAAACACAAGTGGGCCTCAAAATGGCAGCGTAATTCAGTGATTAAGGCGTTGCACGGATAATCTGAGAGTTTGCAGTTCAATTCTTGGTTACTCAGCTCACTTATGTAATTTCCTTAAGCTAGAGACTAGTCACAGATTATGCTGCTGCAAACAACGCTGTCAGCAAAAGTACCACAGCTATGTAGAGATAACATGTGTCTGATTTGTCACATGGCTTGAGATGTCTACGTCGCTTGAGCGATACGCGATAGCCTTGCTTGCTGAAGGGAAAAAACTAATACGAGCAATGAGCACCTTCTCGGAGCAGCAACGCTACATATATAATATATTATATATTTAACGAAATATAAGGCTATCTTTTTACTTTTTTTTAATCAGAAATTCAGAAGACAGCATGATTTGACGGTTATAAAATGATTGGCCACTACTGCACACTAAGGCTTGCATTCACAACCTAACACTTACGCTAAAGTTTTGCTTAAAAGTCATAAAACATTTGGCTCAAAACACTTAAACTGTGAGTGTTTAAAGTCCAAATATATTATGTACGTGTTTCACAAACTTGTAAGGAAAACTTCAATGTTAGGTTGTGAATTCCAGCTTAATTCCACACAAAAAGTTTTTGTGTGAAGCTTACGCAACAATCATACTCCCAGCAGATGGACTATACCTGTAAGTCAGACCAATCAACGAAATCAT
This sequence comes from Trissonchulus sp. WLG1_4, assembly GCA_030248245.1. Taxonomy (NCBI): domain Eukaryota; kingdom Metazoa; phylum Nematoda; class Enoplea; order Enoplida; family Ironidae; genus Trissonchulus; species Trissonchulus sp. WLG1_4. The sequence continues at coordinate 6,026 of JASANF010021003.1, forward strand.
CGATATCAGCATCAACTGAATCAATTGTTTCCAACTGTTGTTCCATTTTCGACTGCAGCGGCATATCCCATGAACTGTCAATATCGCTGGCTGGTTTCAATTCAGCATGATCATTTATCAGATCAACAATTTGACATGGATTGCAACGAATACTGAGCAATATACACCATCAAAACAACACCAAAACAGCATCTTACTACAATCTCTGCATGAACACGGCGCGCGGAGAAGGGGCCGCTATTAAAGGAACAAGAAGGCCAATCAGAGCAGGAACTTCTGAACAGGAAAGACTGGCAAGAGCTCAGGGAGACCATGCGATTATATAAATAGGAAAATGCACTCTCGCAGTCATCTAAAATCGCAGTACTATCTTTCGCAGTTAATGCTAGAGGCCATCAGAAACGCAAAAGCTAGTCTTGCGAGGATAGAAGCAGCCACGCAGACAAAAGGAGACTCCATCGCAACAACAGCCAAAACAACGCACAAAACAACACCAAAACAGCACGCACAAACCTCGCAACCAAAAGCACACAAAAAACAAAAAGGCCATCACAAACAAACAAACCCCGCAAAAAACAACCATCATCAAAGAAAGCACTCTCGCAAAACAAAATCGCAACATCTCGCAAACAAACGCAGAGAAACCAAAAGCACATCTGCAGACGAGGCAGCAGCCCCAGAAAAAAGGAGACATCTTTTTTGCAAAAATCAGTGAACTGGAAACGTAGCAAAAATTTTTTCCGAAAGGGACAGAGACGGTGTGTGTGTGTCTCCCACTCTGAATTGATTGCTACACAGAATATGTAATATATATATATATATATATATATATACATATATTGTATATTATATATATATATATATATATATATATATATATATTTTTATCAGCGGACGGAGGGAGAGGGAGCCCAGCCGGGCCGGGGAGCCGCGCGGAAAAACAAAAAAAAGAGATTGGGACGTCCCAGCATCGGACATACAACAAAAAAAACCATCAGACACACACAAAACAAAAGAAGCATCACCCAGTGGCGTACCCAGAGAAAGAGGGCGAAGGGGGGAACGACTTTTCGAAATTTTGTAAAAGGCTAAAATAAACTTTATACCCAAAAAACCCCTCATAAAACCAACAAAAAACGAAACCATAAGGATCCAGGGGGCTGGGGGGAGCTGGGCCGGGAAAAAAGAGGAAAATTGGGGAAACTTGGACCAAAAGGACACAATTGGAGACTTAGCGGAATATCTATCCGGACGGACCTCCAAAACCAAAGTGAACAACAAAGGAGGGACGGGGGCGGGGGCCTGGGGGAAGAAGCCCCAATTGGAGATTTTTTCAATTTTTAGACCGAATTTGGTCAACTGGAGACGTATCAGCAATTCCCTTCTGGCTACGTCTTTGGGCAAAGAAGAGATATCAGCAATGCTCGGTTGATGCTCATTTTTATTTTTCAATGCTAATTTTTATGTTAAAATGCTCAAATGAGCAAAAATTTGAGCCAAAAAAAACCGTGACATATATATATATATATATATATATATATATATATACATATATATATATACATACGTGGGCAGCTACCGAATTCTGGGGGGGGGGGGGGAGCACGGCAGCCGGCAGCCCGCGGGGCAATCCGGGGAAAACCCCCCCCCCCAACCACGCCCTATATATATATATATATATAGATAGATAGAATATATATATATATATATATATATATATATAATATATATATATATATTAGCCACCTTAATTATATAAATACCAAAATGGAAAAAAACTTAAGTTTACGAACACAATACCTGCAGTTTGTGACCTACTTTCTATCCTGTCACTGGAACAGGTAGCATTTTCTTCCGATTTCTCAGTCAGCATTAAATCAACATTGTTCTCAGGTGTAACTGCGTTCAAATTCGATCCAGAATCTTCATCCACAATTCTCAGTTCTTCCGTGGGGAAACTGACAGTTTCCAATTCGGTGGTCATTTTAACTATTGACGAAGACCAAGACGCATTATATTATGTCTGAAACAGGACGCTACGGTTTGGTATGTTCAAAACTTGTTCAAATGTATGTTTCATTGACGATACCACTGTACCAAAAGCCGTTTTATTTGACACAAGCCCAGGAAAACCAGGAAATCGGAATGTTCTGTGAAATTTTATGTTAGATTTTTTACTCTTTCCATTCAGAAACATTTTTTTTCGGAAACTTTTTTTCGACTTATAGAGGAATTTTCGGATCAAGTGCAGTTGGGGGGGGGGGGGTAGTGGGCCTATTTTCTGGAGCCGTATTCTCAACATTACCTAGAGGTATAGTGGTGCGGGAAAAAAACCCTACGCGCTTTGCGGGGGAAAAACCCTAGTGCTTCCTGGCCGAATCTTACGACATGGATCTTTTTTAGTATGTATATAGGTGGAAAGCGCATCCCAAATTTACTTACCACACCAATTTCTGTGCAGTTTTGAGGCCTGTAGCATTTTTTATAAAATTCAAAGTTTTGCATGTTGAAAAATTCCAAAGTGACAAAATTTTCCAAACTTTTAATGTCATAATTTTTCACAAAACCACTTTTGGTCAACGGTGTTTGCACTTCTGAAGAGAATTACCTTTGCTCTGTACTTCTGAAGCTCAAAAACAATGATAAACGTTTTGGTTTACCTGTGACAGTTCAAAGTTTGTGCGGGAAAAAAACCCTATTGCGGGGAAAAAACCCTGTTTTGCTTGGCGACAATTTTTTGCTAAACTCCCCCATTGTTGCTACAAAAGTGGATTCATCTGGCCTAACAACATACATAGACTTCATTAAAACCGTTTATTCGGCCGCAAAACGTCGTTTTTTGTCGTTTTGGCCCATACCCCGACACCCCGTAGGAAACCTGTTTTGGTGATGTTTCACCAAAATTTGGCATTTTTTGGAATATTTAGGCTTTAGCTGCTGCGTACCACCTGAATCCAAGAATGGTAGACGTGGGCGGTGTTTGGCCACCGTTCCTAACGTAATAAGCGTAAAAATCTATTTTTAATGCATTTAACTAAAAAAATGCATATTTGGGCAGAAGTCATTTCTGCCATAAAGGGTCAATTTTTGAAGATTTATTGTGAGTCACATGGGTGTCGGAGAAACGGTTTTTAGTCTATACTGCAGCCTAACTGCCTAAGAGTTGTAGAACACGATTGAATTGAGTTTATACTCACTGCTAATAGAACAGCCGAAAAAAGTGGTAGGGTTTTTCCCCCGCATTAGGGTTTTTTTCCCGCATATGGTTTTTCCCCGGACGTTTCGAGGCTTATTACTCAGAAACGTGAGTAGTTAGAATCCATATTATTAGCGCAACAGTTAGGCGAACGATGGCCGTTATAAGTTATAACAGCCGCGAGAATTAGTGGATCCGATTTATGTGGAGCGCAGGAAGACCCGAAAAGTTGAAAATAGGGTTTTCCCCGCACCACTATAAAGGGATCAAGTGCAGTTTGGGGGGGGAGATAGTGGACCTATTATTTGGAGTAAAGCACCTTAATGTAAGCATTTTTTTAATAGAACCCCTATCTACAAATTTGGATTTTCTGAGCTATGACCCCTTGAAAATTGCATTTTCAGCGTTTTTGGAAGTGAACGTAGCCTCAAGTTTGAAGTAAAAAATGGCTATAATCTTTGTTTTTGGACAATTTTGAGTGCGTTATGAGGTTTTAAGGCATCGTCTAGACGGGTTGAATGCAGTTGGGGGGAGGGGGGAATAGCCGGCCTTTTTTTAGTAGAGCACTTTGGAGGAAGCATTTTTGCTTCACGAACCCCTATTTCATTTTTTTGAAACCAACTCTGCTCAGTGTAAAATTAGCAGTTACATGCTGTTATGCGCATATGATTAACACGTAAAGTCAGTATGGGAGCTGACTGCTCTTTTTTTTGAAAACGGCGTAGTTCCCAACTTTAAACGTACCAATTGTACATAACACTTTTTCAGAGATCTTAAATAGGTTGTTTTGTTCTTTAAACTTTTTTGGGTATTGAAATGTTTCCAGACAAAATGCATATGCAATTCACGTGACTGTGTGGACTATTATCTGTTTTCCAGTTTCAAACTTCAAAATGTGGGATAACCTCTAGTTCTTCAGTAGCTAAAACAAAGTTAATATAGGTTTATTATTATTAAAAAATATTAATTACAAGACTAGTGCGTCTAGTTTAGACTAGTTTGACTTGAGGTCGTCTTTATTTCAGTGAAGTCTGTGTTATGTTACATTATTTGAACAATGAGCAAAAAATAAATTTTTGCCTAAATACAATTATTTTGGGATTTGATGATCGCCCATGGTGTGATCTGTACAGTCAGCCCCTTTTAGAAAACTTTTCAGGGGCCATAAGTTTTGATACGATGGTGCCGCAGGGCTTTTTTTTGTGCAAAATACTGTGCATTTGCACAATTGAAAAGTATTTTGCACAGTCTGAAAGTATTTTGCACAAACTTTGCACAACCTCCCAGTCCAGAAGAATTGACCGTCCAACGTCCTTTGTCTACGAAGTCACACCTCTTTGGTTTTGTGCCCCAAAAATTTTTTGGCACGTCTGTTGTTGGCCAAATTCCAATGAATTTTCAAAAAATTTTCAAGTTTTTTTTACCCTGTATCTGTTAGGCCGGGTTCACACTGGCACTTGCACAAGCACAAGCACAAGCACAAGCACAGGCACAAGCACAAGCACAGCCGGTTCACACTGCAGAAAATTCAGCACAAGCACAAGCACCAGCACAAGCACAACGCTTGTTCAAAAAATTTATCTTTTGCAATCAGCGTAGAGATTTTGCAGCTGTCAGTTTGTGTATAGTCATAAATGGCGCAAAATTAAATGGAAAAGTGTGATTTTGCGGAGTTAACCCTTGTCGAAATGGATCTTATGTTTACTAAAGAATGTTTTGCGTTCATTTTCTCTTTCTTTCCTTTAATTTTGGTTTCTTTTCATCTTTAAAATCAAATTGCGTTTTAGCTTTATTTTTGCCCCTCTTTATAGCTTATTTTCTTTCTTCCATAGAATGTACGAGAATGTTTCAAAATTGCGAAAATTTTAGCCCAAAATTTTGACACGATAACGAAACTTATGAATAGAAAAGACGTTACACTGGCGCGCTTTAATTTGATTGGCTCGGCTTGTGCTTGTGCAAGTTCCAGTGTGAACGCCCAAGCGTTGTGCTTGTGCTTGTGCTTGTGCCTGTGCTTGTGCTTGTGCAAGTGCCAGTGTGAACCCGGCCTTAGTGTTTGTTATGTTTATGTATATACATGTACTCAACATACGTATACTGAAGTCGAGGTGGCAAATATACAGCTACCACGTATGGCACAAATGGCTGAGGGGGGGCCGCCTCCCCCGAAATTTCTGCCGACTGAAATTTTACACAAGGATTTTACCCCTTTGGTTTTTATGGTCCGGCCGAAAAATTTTTCTGATGCGTCTCCAATTGACCAAATTTGGCCTAAACATCAAAAATTTGCCTCATTTTTTTCCTGGGGGCGGCCGCCCCCAGCCCCTGCGACTCTGTGGCTTACTATTCCTTGTTATTATCTCTCGTCAAAGCCTGTGCATGTGTACATGAGTACATTATGCTGCATTTGCATGTCTACACGAGTATGTATATTACGCCGCATGTCGAAAAAAATTTCTAATACGTCTCCAGTTGACCAAATTCGGCCTAGAAATTGAAAAAATCTCCACTTTTTTCTGGGTACACCAGTCACCACTGTGATCGGCCGCGTAAACTGCCGGCCGGCCGGCGGACGGTCGGGCCGGGTAGAAGTCAGGCCGGCTAGACCAAGCAAATTCATCCAAATCCAAAGTGCCATTTCGACTTAACTTAGCCTGCCGGACTGTTATGCCAGCCTACTTTGGTCGAATGTAGCCGGCCGGTCGGCCAGCCGATTTTGTCCGGCTGGGCGGCCGGCTTTTTCCAGTGGCTTTCCCGGCTTTTTACGACAGTGGCCATTTTCTAGGCGACAGTCTACACAGAGTAGACTAGTGGCATAAAGAGAATGTTGACTTGTGGTGACTAACGAGGGCGTACCCAACGGGGGGAGTCCCCCTCCCCCCCCCCCGAAATTTTCCCCCCTGGTTTTGTAAACAATTGTCCCCCCTTTGGTTTTTATGGTCCGGCCGGAGAAAATTTCCCGATACGTCTTCAATTGACCAAGTGTGGCCTAAAAATCAAAACTTTCCCCCCATTTTTTTGGCGGCTGAGGCCCCCAGAGACCAGACCCTGCGACTCTGTGGCTTACTATTTCTAGTTGTTATCTTACATCAAAGACATCAAAGCCTATGCATGTATATACAAATACATTATGCTGCATTTGCATGTCTACACGAGTATATTATGCTACATTTACTTGTGTAATACACTGTTGATGTGACTTTCCCATTTTTTCTTTTAAATTTTGTCGAAAAAAATTTCTGATACGTCTCCAGTTGACCAAATTCGGTCTAAAAATTGAAAAAATCGCCAATTTTTTTCTGGGGGCTTGCGCCCCCAGACCCCCGCCAAAACGTACCTGTGTAAGGCACCTTGGTGAGACCCACCCTCCCCTGCGTCAACTCAATTTTGATCCCTCCTCCGAAAAATGACGCTATTTTTTACCTTTTTTGACCAAAAAACTCTGATTTTGACAATTTTTGGCCAAAATTTGGGTGAAAATCGCATAAATTTCACCAAAAAATGCTGATTTTTTCAAATTTTGGCCAAAAAATTTACTCCCGGCGGGGCCCTCCTTTTCCCCTTGCGGGACCCCCCACCCTCCCCCGGGACCGAATTTTGGGGGGTCTTCCCCCCTATCCCACCCCAAACTACCAAAATGACACTTTTTGGAGAAAATTTTGCAAAAGCAAAATATAGGGTATTTTTGGTCGATCAAGGAGGAAGGGTCCCCAAAATTTTGACCCCGTTATATACATGTTTGCGCAACAGTGAGTTTTTTTTAACTAAATAACCAAAATTACATTTTGTGATGTGAACTACTGCGCCAAAAGGTGAAAAAACCTAAGCATACTGGGGGCGGTCAGACTGAAGCGGGGGGGGAAAATTATTTTCGATTCTAATTCGCTTCCTACCCCATCTTTTAATAAAAATATGAAACCCCCATCGTCAGCCATGCCCCCAATCTGATCTCGAGCCCCCAAAATAGCTGTCGTCCCTTTTAATAAAAATCTGAAGTGAAATTATTGGTGTTAAAACCCTTAGGGGTCGAATAAGTCGGAAAAACGGCATTTTTTCGACTAATGATCCAGAGTCCCCCTATATCCCCCAAACCTAAGGAAGGTCGAAATTGAACGCTCTTTCGAATAGGCTAGGTTAGAAGTTTGTAGGATGTATAGTGGTGCGGGGAAAAAAACCCTACGCGTTTTGCGGGGAAAAAACCCTAGTGCTTCCTGGCCGAACCTCACGACATAGGACCTTTTTGAGTATGCAGGTGGAAAGCGCATCCCAAACTGACTTACCACACCAATTTCTGTGCAGTTTTGAGGCCTGTAGCATTTTTTATAAAATTTCAAAATTTTGCATGTTGAAAAATTCCAAAGTGACAAAATTTTCCAAATTTTTGACTTGTCATAATTTTTCACAAAAACACTTTTGACCAACGCCGTTTGCATTTTTCAAGAGTGTTACCTTTCCTCAATACTTCTGAAGCTCGAAAACTGTGAAAAACGTTGTGGTTGACCTGTGACTGGTCAAAGTTTGTGCGGGAAAAAAACCCTATTGCGGGGAAAAAAACCCTATTTTGTTTGGCGGCATTTTTTTGCTAAACTCACCCATTGTTGCTACTAAAGTTGGTTTATCTGGGCTAACAACATGCGTAGAGTTCATTACAACCGTTTATTTTGCCGCAAAACGTCATTTTTTGTCATTTTGGGCCATACCCCCACACCCCTTACGAAACCTGTTTTGGTGATGTTTCACCAAAATTTGTCATTTTTTGCAATATTTAGGTTTTAGCTGCTGCGTGCCACTTAAATCTAAGAATGATAAACGCGGGAGGTGTTTGTCCGCTGTTTTTAACGTAATAAGCGCAAAAATCTGTTTTTAATGCTTTTAAATACGGAAAAAATGCATATTTGGGCAAAAGTCATTTCTGCCAAAAAAGGTCGATTTTTGAAGAATCATTGTGAGTCACATGGATGTCGGAGAAACGGTTTTTTTAGTCCATACTGCAGCCTAAGACTTGTAGAACATGATGAAATTGTGTTTATACTCCCTGCTAATAGAACAACCAGAAAAAGTGATAGGGTTTTTTTTCCCCGCATTAGGGTTTTTTTTCCCGCATAGGGTTTTTTTTCCCGGAGGTTTCGAGACTCATTACTCAGAAACGTGAGTACAGAACAGAACAGAACAGAACAGAACAGAAAAAGTTTACTCCAAAAAAAAAGTCATCAGATATATAAATGACAGAATGAATTTTTACTGTAAGTTACGTAACAGAAAAAGAATACTCGGTGAATACAGTAAAAATACCTTAACAAAATTAACATAACAAATAGTCTAAACAGACTTGTAAGAAAACAAAAAAATACTGAAAAAAGTAACAATACTTGGGAGGAAACAGAACATCAAAACCAACCAATACTTCAAAAAAATACATACTGGAGTGGGGACGGGGACGACTAACCAAGTCACCTAACCCCAACGCCCCCGGAGAAAAGGCTTTAAATTAACTGTTTTTAAACGCGATCGAAATTGATTGACAGTTTTAGACTCTATAACTGTTTTCGGCAGCTGGTTCCACAATGCTGCAATACGAAAGGTATAGAACTGCTCCACAGACTTTGACCGACTCCACCGGGGCACAACTTTTAAGTAATGCCCTCTGACTCCACAGTCATGAGCGAAAGTGAAAAACTCAGAAAATTTTAAAACTGTTTGTAGTTACAATCCATTTTATTAGTGCAACAGTTAGGCGAAAGATGGCCGTTATAACAGCCGCGAGCATTAATGGATCCGATTTATGTGGAGCACAGGACGACCCGAAAAGTTGAAAATAGGGTTTTTTTCCCGCACCACTATAAGCTTTAGCTGGAAATCAAACTTTGTCCAAAAATTAAACTTTACATGAAATTTTTTGCGCAAAATTGGATTTAGTCAAAAATATTGCATCAAATGAAAACCTGCTGTGACCATTGAAAGAGCAACTTGTAAGCTACTAAATGCTGAAAAAAGTTTGTAAATCGGTTCAGGCTTTGAAAAGTTACAGAACTTTTTCTGAAGCCACCAGGACCAGGCTGATCGAAGCGTTACAGCACAAGTACGGTTCCGTAGAAATTCCGGGCTATAGCTGCAAATTTTATTAAAATATAAAGCTAGTTAGTGTTTTTTAGTGTAGTAAAGTTATTTCTGATGCTTCTTAGCAGGTTTTTTCTTTAATTTAGGCCTCAGGCTTAGGCTTAGGCTTAGTGCTTAGGCTTAGTGCTTAGGCTTAGGTTAGGCTTAGGCTTAGGCTTAGTAGGTGGGTCAGCAAAAGTTAGTCTTAGTTGCTTGCATCAAATAAAAGGACCCTTGCTACTGTGGAATCATAAATAAAGCTGCACTTTTAAACCGAACTTTGACTGTCAGTGCCAGCTTGGTGCTGAGCATCAGTGACGTTTTCAGTTGGTATTTATGAAGAAGAAGAAGAAGAAGAAGAAAGAATTTTATTGCTGAAAAAAAAGACCAGCGGCTCACAATCCGTGCTAACATTATTACGTCCACTAGGCCGTTGGCATCTAATGTTAGTAAGCAATTATATTGCCGCAGACAAGAAGGCCGGAGAACAAGAAGAATTATGACATTCTATTTCATTAGAAATCGCTACTTATGACCAAAGATGCATATTTTTCTAGAAAAATGTAATAAATTTAATGTTTACGCAAAAAGAAACTAAAACTTTTGATATGTAAGCTCAATTTAACTATGCATATTTAGCCTCTTTTTTGGTCAAAATCAAGATTTTTAGTATGAGTGAGCTAAATATGTTGCAAACAAAGCTGTATTAAGTATATTATTATGTGTTAATTTATGACGATCGAACTTCAGGCTCGTATTACGACTGTGTTGGTCATAATTTTCGATGATTAGCCCCAGTATGTCGAAAAACGATGATTTTCGACAAAAATTGCAATTTTTCGAAAATGTATAAATCAACGTTTTTTCGCTTGGAAAGTGCTGCAAATGAGCTCAGCGCATGCGAAAACCTATAAAAACGTGTTTTTACGGTGAAAAAATATCACTTTGAATTTCCCCCCCCCCCGCCTCAGTTGCACCCTGGGGGCTGCTGCCTCCAGACCCCTGAAAATGCCCAGACCCCGTTTTGCAACAGTATTTTTATGTCGCAAAACAAATTGGCCGGGTGCTAGTGCAATCCACATTTCACTATATTGCGCGTTTTTGCTCCCATACATGCATATTTCTATGTTTTGGTTGCCGCAAGTCCACAACCACGTTGGTAACAAAGAGATATGTAAAAGGCTCAGTCAAATTTTGAAATTGCACAATGCTGACTTTGTGCTTGTGCAATTTTTTACCCTTATTTCAGGCTTATTTGGCTAAAATTTGGTATTAAATGTTTGCACACTACAAAAGTAAAATGCACAGTCAAAAAGTATTTTGCACAAATTTTGCACAATTTCGAAAACGAAAAAAAACCCCTGGATGGTGGTACAATAATAATTTTAACGTCATTTGTCAGGAAATTGTTAGAGCTTTTAAATGATGGGTCACATGGCCGTGTCACGTGAGCGTACCCTGAGTTATTTATTTCGGGGTAATCTGAAGCGCCAGGTGGTCATGAGACCCCTCTTTCGAAAGCCCTGTCCGTCAGCAATCCAATGATGCTATTCATGTGTCCGTCCGTTATTAAAGGCCAGTTATGGCGCCTTTAAGGATATGAGAAAAAGAACACTTGTCGTATATAATGTAGTAATTACGATTTAATTATGATAAGTGTTCTATGATGTGAATGTGAAACCCTTGAAATTGTCATAACTTTTGTTATGGGTGTCGCAGCCACTTGGGAGTTTCACCATTCGATTGGTGAGACAAAGCGCTTTCGATTGATGGGTCACGTGCAGGGTTGGCAAGTCTCGGGTTTGCAACCGAGACCGAGACCGAGACCAGGTAACCGAGACCACCCAAACGAGACCTACGAGACCGAGACCAGCCCTTTGGGGACCTTTTTTCAAGTTTCAATTTAAAAATTTTGAGATACTTTGAAACGTAAAAAATTGGTAATTAAGTTACAAAAAAGTGACCATTAGGTTAGGTTGTATGTGTGTATGAATTGCGAAGTTGCGAGAAATTTAACATTGTAACGACCGGATGCATTGGGATGAGAGTAGGTAATTGACGGTGGCAATACATAGGAATATTTTCCCGCTATTCTGTCAACTTTTGGTTATTTAAAGTTTCGCACACTTCTTCGCATGTCACAGGGCGTTTTATAGTGCATTGCATACATACATTGGCACTTTGACAGTCTGACTCGGGTGCCAGCGTAGAATCGTTGGGTTAAATGCAGTTGGGGGGGGAATAGTGGACCTATTTTTTTGAGTAGAGCACCTTGGGGGAAGCATTTTTGCTTCAAGAACCCCTATTTCATTTTTTGGATTTTCTTAGATACGACCCCCCGAAATCTGAACCCTCAGTGAGGGACGTTTTCGCAATTTTTTTCCGAAGCTCTTGTTTTTTCCGTTCTAATCGTGTCCAAATGGTGTCAAATTATTGTTTACAATTTTTTAGAGTTAAAACGAAGGCTCTTTGACCGGGTTCCTGCCGAAAAATTGGCCAAATTCGCCAGAAACGTCCAATTTTTGACCAAATTCAAACTTGGCCTTAATTTAGGCTTGGGCTTAGGCTTAGGCTTGGGGCTTAGGCTTAGTATGGGGCTTAGGCTTAGGCTTAGTGTCAGGCTTAGGCTTAGGCTTAGGTTCAGGCTTAGGCTCAGGCTTAGGCGATAAAAAAATCGAAATTTTCAGAAAAAAACCTGCCAGCTTAGCCTAGAGAATCCTGCCAACTAAGCCTAGGCGATGCCTTAAAACATCATAACGCACTCAAAACTATCCAAAAACAAAGATTACAGCCATTTTTGGCTTCGAACTTTGGCCTACGTTAACTTCCAAAAACACTGAAAATGCAATTTTCAAGGGGTCATAGCTCAGAAAATCCAAATTTGTGGATAGGGGCAGTGGCGTATCCAGGATTTCGCAAAGGGGGGGGGCTGCGACCGGGGGGGGGTGCGGAGCAACTGTGAGCCACCGCCGATCAAAGGGGGTCTGGGGCGGGGACGGCAACCCTCGGACCTTTTTTGAGTTTGTAATTGTCGATATTCATCGATAAACTACAATAGTGAATCTGCAGCAAGCACTTAACTTTGCAGAAGTTGAAGCTTTTTTGAGATTTTAACCATCGAAATTGCATTGAAAATTGCACTTTTTACATGAAATAAAGAAATGTAATGGATCTACAGCTAGCATTTAGCAATGCGGGGGTCTGGGGGCGGCAGCCCCCAGAAGTTTTAGCTCTTTTGAGGTTTTAACCATCGAAATTGCAATGAAAACTACACTTTTTGAAGTTTTAGCTTTTTTGAGGTTTTAACCATCTACATTGCACTGACAGACAGCTGCACTTTTGACATAAAATAAACAAAAATATATAATTTTAAAATATTAAACATTATTATTTAAGCTCATGGGTCAAAAAATAGGCCCAAGAAGGGCTTATGACCTACGTTATATATAGTCGAGCGGGGAACAAAAGTCACGTCCATTTGGCGTAAAGGCCCGCTGTGTACAGCTGCGTACATAAGAGTTGGAGTGAATCTTTTTGTGCTATGGGCCAGCGTAGGCTATTTTGTGGCTGCGTTCAAAAATTGGGGTTTTGCGATGATTTATCGTTGCAATATGCTTTTGCCAGGTGGCTTTTTCTGATCCGTCGTCAAGAACGACCGTTTCTGATGTGTGTTGTAATTTTAGGGTACTTGCCGTTAGCAGATCATTATTCAAAGTTCCAAATGGTCGACTGTGGCTAATTTTATTATACAAAAGCTATAAATTGGCCGAAAATTGCTAATATGTGTCGTTTTTAGCGTTAAAATAGCAATTAAATGCATTTTTAACGTTTTAAAACAAAGAAAACTCATCCCCCCTCCCCGAAATTTTTTGTGGCTACGCCACTGTAGATTGGTGTAATAATGCTTCAAAAATTAAAATTAACAAAAAGTGAAAAAATCGTAAAAAATATGTATGCAAAAAAATACAAACAAAAAATACAAACATGTATGCAGCAAAGCAAAAAATAGTATACTTTGTATTTAATTTTGTATTTTTTACCCTATCTAACTATACAAACATGTGAGACATTAATCAATTAGCACAGAATATGATAATAGACCTGGCAAATATATAGACATGCACAAAGAAAAAAGGTATCTAAGCCGAAAAAACATCAACAGAATGGAAAAAACTTAGAGATTTTTTAAATTTTGCAGGTAGAATTTGTCAATTGTGGAGGTATCAGAAACACTTGTCAGCTTTTGCAGTTTCGGAAAGGGGGGGGCTGCGACCCTCTAAGGGGGGGGCTCAAATCGCTAAGGGGGGGGGCTGCAGGGCCCACCCCCCCCCCCCTAAATACGCCACTGGATAGGGGTTCTATTACAAAAAATGCTTCCCTCAAGGTGCTCTACTCCAAAAAATAGGTCCACTATTTTCCCCCCCAACTGCACTTGATCCGAATCGTTTGTGCTGGTGCAAACGTGCCTTTCCTTCCTGCAAGGGTCATCACATAAACATATAAATTTGAAAATTATAAAACATAAAATTTAAGGTGGCACTCCTGAAATGTGGGTTTTGGCCATTATTTTGAAAACGCGCAAAAATAAACATGCATCGTAAGAACAAAAGTTGATCAGAAGTGAATTTCCTTCAATTTGATGTACATATCACATAAAAATTTTTTTGAACATTTTTGAGCAAATTTCGTCAAGAAAAATAGATTTTCACGGAAATGCCTTCACAAGCCAGTGCATTTACACGCATGTAATGAATTTGAAAGGCTGAAAAACACTAGCAGTAGTGTTTTACTGAAACATAGGTAAAAATTTTTGGTGTTTTATTGAGTGTGGTATAATTTTTTTGTGAACTAATGCAATACTTTCTGCATGAGACAGAAATATAGTGCGTGTGAATACAAACGCAAATTTTCGGCTTGCGATTTTAAAAAATCGGCTCAACGAAAAAAGTTAAAATTTGGCACATAAATGCACCTTGTCATCTTCGAGCGGTCGCAAAATTTGATTTTTGGCAAATCGATAGTATCTAAAAAAATTAGCCAAATTTATGTTTTTCAAAAATCGTGATTTTAGTGTTTTTCGATATATCAATCATATTCATCAAAAATGACTTTTTGCGACCGCTCGATCACGTTGAGGCAAGCAAAATGAGCTATTGGTTGGGCAACAGCTACTTACTTGCGAAGAGAAATCGCAAGCCGAAATTCCACTCACGTTTGGTCTACAATGAATGCTAATTTGTATCAATCAACTTCATTTTTTGTATTTAGGCATACTTTTACACCAGCTTGCCATTGTGTATCTAAAACTGGCCCCAAACTGCCGTTTTTTGAAAAGTCACATTTCAGGAGCGCCACCTTAAAGCCTAAGCCTCAGCCTAAGCCCAAACTAAGCCCCATAATAACACTGGGACTAAGCCTGAGCCTAAGCCTAAATCCTGATCTAAGGCTAAATTTGAGTATTTTTGAAAACGCACACGCACACTCACACGTGATGACTGATGAGCCTTGCAGGAAGGAGAGCTCAATCTGGTGACAGTGGTGCTACTATCAGAAGTTCTGATAGAAGCTTCATCACGGCCAAGAAAAGTTTATCCCGCTAACACAATTATGTGGGGAAGGGTTTGATGCCCCAACCACTCCATAGCCCAAAGAGCATTTGATTGTGCCTAGGTTTTTCAGATCCTTAATGCTTGGACATGCGCTTAAGGTGGCGCTCCGAATAACTTCCATAACTTTATTATCTTATAAGTCGACGTAGGTTCTAGCTACAATAAATGTCGTTTAAATATATTGAAGCCTGCTACAAAGCTCTGTTTCTGAGTGAGTTTCACGTGCCTGCTGCCTTGTTCTGATTTTTTATCACCGATTGAAAATTTCTATTTTCGCTAAATGCGCATAATTTTTCAAACGGCATAACTGAGCGAAACTTTGTTCAAATTTTACGATCTATAGCTTAAACTGTAGGTAATTATGTTGCCGAGGTGTATCTTTTCTTATAATTTTAATCCAATTGTTTCGGCACAAAATACACTAGTTTTTCTAAAATTGGTCAACTTGAAAACGCTGCAGAAATTCACCAAAAACAAAAATCAACATTTTCGAAAAAAGTACACCTGAATCTACTTATTTTCTAATTTTACGTCAAATTTCACAATGAAAAAACGACATGGAGGAGAGCTATCACAATTCAAAAACGGCTATTGCCGATCAGAAAAATCTGAGGTTTGCCCACACAAACGGCAGTGTCAAAAAATAGAGCGCATTTTTTAATGCAAATAACCATTGAGAAAAGTTGGAGAAGCCAAAAAGTAGCTAACGAAAAATTAGCTTGAAAATTAGTGCATTTTTGTCAATATCGCTCAACGTAATTTGAATTTTTTTACAAATGTTTGCGCACACAAACGACTTTTTAAAAAGTTGCAGTCACCTATTATCTGCGAAAAATGGGTTGTAGTGCATCTGCTATTTTGGAATCGATCGTGCCACTATAGCACTAGGTAGGGGGCTCGGAAGGTAATTTACGTGTATTAGGGGGGTAGTCTACCTACGGGCAGTGCAGCCAAAACGGTTATACATAGAGGTCTGTCATTTCGTATGCGAATATAAACCCCTAAACTGTGCATTGTCACGTGCTATTAATTTTGTTGCCAGATTTACCTAGTAGCCAGAACTGATGTACCACCCTCTGACACCCTTGAAAACATGTTTTTTCATGACTTTGTCACTGTATAACGCTTTTATGGATAGCCGCTCGTTGTTTATTTCTATCGGAGCTCTATATATAGTCACAGGGGTATCCTATGGTATTGTTTGGTCTACTTGTTGTATACTGTTTCACTTTGGCACCCCTTGTGGTAAATGGAATGTAAACAAAAAAACAGTGGATACAATCGTGTAATGCCGTATACAAAATTTCACCACCAGACACACCATTCACTGTGCAGACTGACCACAAAACCACAACACTAGTTCGAGCTCAAGTTTAAGATTAACATATTTTATTTTGTTAATATTTCATTTTCAACATCCTCCCGGCCCCCCCAGGTCTGCCTCTAAGGGTACCAAATCCCGGACCCCCCTTCGCGTTGATGTTCCCTGCCCAAGATCAACGTCGACAAAGCGCACCGCACCGTCAGGGGCCGTCAGGAGCTTGGTAACCTGGCCCAGCTTCCAGGTCATCCTTGGAGTGGCGTCCTTTAGCAAACAGACTTCTCCAACTTTCGGGCTCCGATGAACTTCTCCCTTCTTGCTCTTAAAGTATGAGGTGTGACATTCTCGCAATCCTTGAAGGTATTGACTCTGCCATTGCTTCCAAAACCGATCCAGTCGGCGCATCGACTTTTGTCATGTTTGTGATAAGTGTTCTGCTTTCTGCAGCGCTACAGCTGGCAGCCATAAAGTTTGGGTCATCAAATTTGTCAATATAAGGAGGAATGCTTAATTGTGACGATGGTGCGATAAACATTGCCGGTGTAAGGGTGTCGAGGTCTTTCATATTCGTGCTTAATGAGCAGAGTGGGCGGCAGTTCAAGACCCCCTAAATCTGGGTCACAAGAGTCCGTAAAGTGTCGTCCGTCACACAAGCGCGCCACAAGCATTTGCGCAAGCATCTCTTAACTAGTCCCACTAACCGTTCATAAAACCCACCGACCCATGGGGACTTCTCAGGAATGTGTTTCCATGTTATCTCTTTGCTGCGAAAAAGTGCTTTCATTGGCTCTATTAAGGCTTGGTCAATTTGATCGTTCCAAATGTGCTTTAGCGTTCTTGATGTTTTCTTGAATTGACCAGCGTTGTCCGACAGAACCATTGCAGGAGTTCCTCGCCTAGCTAAGAACCTCGTTACGGCATTTACGGCAGTGTCGGCTGTACAGTTTTCTACCAGCTCAATATGAATTGCTCTTGTGGTGAAACAAACAAAGAGGGCTATCCACCTTTTTCCATATTTTTTCGTATCGCTCGAGCGGATAGTGAGTGGGCCTAGGTAATCTAAGCCTGTGTATTGAAACGCTTCTGCGCGGTTTACGCGTTCTTTTGGAAGAGGCGCCATTCTTGGTGGTTTCAACGTTCCTCCTTCTACTTTTTGGCATACAACACAGTTGTGAATAGTTTTGTGAACCTGACTCAGTCCACGTGGGACCCAGAACCTTTTTCGTAGCCACGCCAGTGTACTTCTAGCCCCAAAGTGCAGAACGCTCTCATGAGCGTCCTTGATGAAAAGAACTGTAAAAGAATGACTTCGTGGTAGAAGAAAAGGGAATTTGGCGTGTTCTGATAAGTTTGCATTTGTTAACCTTCCTCCACATCGTATCAAACCTTTCTCATCGATGAAAAGATCCAAATCAGAAATCAACTTGTCTTTTTTGTTCTTGTGGAGCAGATGTATCTGTTCTTCGTAGAAGAGTTGCTGTAGTTTAAAAATCCAGGTCTCTCGAGATTGTTCAATTTCTGCTGGCTGAATGTCTACCGTTTGAGCAGTGTTTCTTTTTTCTCAATGACAATATACACCGTTGACAATAAGCTGTGACTCGCAGTAGCTTTCCGAGCCTGGACAAATTGCTCGCATCGAGCTGAAATGGACCACGCGTTGTGGTTTCAACGGAAGCATTAATCATGGTAGTAGTCACACGGGGCAGCGTACTTGCTCTGGGTTGCTCGGAATCAAAAGGTGAATTGTTCGACCACGTTGAGAGACGACATTCTATCAGCCATTCTGGTCCCTTTAACCATATTGAGGTCATCATCTCGGAATATAAAACACCTCTAGTTGCCAAATCTGCCGGATTACTTTTTGACTGCACATACTTAAACTGAATGTTACCAGTGCGTTTAACTTCCTCGATACGTCTTGCAACAAAAGGATCTAATAGCTTAGTAGAATTAATCCACGCCAGGACTATCTGTGAATCCGTCCACAAATATTTTGGCAATGTACCAGAGCGCAACTGCTTTTCTACGAAGTGCAAAGCTCTGGCGCCGATGAGAACGCCCATCAGCTCGAGTCTGGGAAGCGTCATTGCTGGCTTGATTGGCGAGACTCTAGCCTTTGAAAAAATCAAATGACACTGGACACCATTTGTGGTTTCTTGGCGTAGATACAGGACCGTTGCGTATGCTACTGGACTCGCGTCACAGAAACAATGTAACTGAGAACTGATGAAATCAGTAGCTGACACTTGGCGTGGTAGTTTCAGTTCCGCTGCCAGTTGAAGCTGCTTGAACAAGGTTTGGTAGTCTTGTTGTATCGACGTTGGCACTGGGTCATCCCAGTCTAGCTCTAATTTCCAGATATCTTGAAGCATAATTTTTCCTTTGATGGTGATTGGGTTGAATAGGCACGGGGGGTCGACGAACTTCGCGACTTGATGAAGCACAATTCGTTTGGTGAGGTTATCCTTTTCCGGTGGAACTGGCTTGATGTGAATGGTATCATTATCAGTGTCCCAAGGCAGTCCCAACATTTTGATTGTTCCTTTAGCCCTGTCTTCCTCCGGTATAGCTGTATTGAACACTGTATCGTTTGAAATCCATTCGCGGAGGTTCATTCCGGCTACTTGGAACAGAGACTTTGCTTGCTTGCGTAACTCAAGGGCTTCTTTTGTTGTTGTTGCTCCGAAAAAAATATTGTCCATATAGACATTTCCTTTTATTTTTTCTGCGATTTCACTAGGATTGAGTTCCAAATGGTGATAGATGGTTGCTACCAACAAGTAAGGAGATGCAGTGATGCCAAGCGGTATCCGTGTGAACCTGTAGACAGCTATGTATGTTTTCTTCTGTTAACGGTTTCTCTGGCTCTTTCAGCCACAGAAATCTCGTGCTGTCTCTGTCTACCTTCTGCAAACCGACTTGAAGAAAGGCTTTTTCAATGTCCGATAACAGCACGATCTTTGGAATTCTAAAACGCAACAACAGGCCGGTTAAGTCTTCCATCAGATTTGGTCCAGTGTAAATGAAGTCGTTCAGGCATAACCCCGTTGGCTTGGTTTTGGCGCTGGCGTCGTAAACTATGCGAACTTTGGTTGTATTTCGGTCTTTCTTAATATGAGGGAAATGCGAAATATAGTGGATCACCGGCCCATCAAACTTAGTCGGATCAGCTGGCTCAATAATTCCCTTGTGTAACTGGTCTTGAATGATTTGGTCGTACTCTCTCCTGTTTCCCAGGTTGTTCTCAGAAGTTGACAAACTTTGTAAGGTTCTTTTCAATCTGTATTTTGCCACGTCAAAATTGTGCGGTAACATTGGCTGATTTGGTTTCCAGGGCCACTTGACTTGGTACCTATTATTGTCAAAAACAATTGAATCTCGGAACTTTTGCTGTATTTTGTCGAGCTTTCCGGCATTCCCGTCAGTATCAGGATGGATTCCAATGCTCTCCAGCGGCCAAATGGATTCAAGATCTGCTTTTGAGTGAATAAACATTGAATGAACAGTGCCACTAGTGCCTTGTGTTGTCTTTTTTAGAATAATAGTTGCCAGCTAGAACTCGACCCAACGGGGTGTAATGAATTGCCATCGAATCTCCTACCGAAACAGTCTTTTTCACAAACTGCGGGCCCATAATCTTGTACCAGTAGTCCATTCCCAGCAGCATATCTATATTGATCACTTTTTGAGTTTCTGGAGGTATGTTTAGTGGGGCATGTCTCGTCAAAACTTTTAGTGTTTGCCGATCAAACTTCACCGGGTAAATGGGAAGATTTGGTGATAAATTATCAATTGAGTAGGCCAATACTTTTATTTTATATCCGTTTGGGCCGTAAAGAAACATTGACACGACGTCAGCTGTGATTTTTTCGATTTCTGTTGAGTTGAATCGGGCTGTTTCTAGTTTTACTCGTCGCAGTGGTTATAGTTTCAGGCGTCGAGCTGCTGCAGTACTAATACAGGTGTGTCGAGCACCCGCGTCGAGATAAACTTGAATTTTACTTTTCTCTGTTTTGCCGTCCTCAACTGAAATCGCCAGCACCGGAAGTGTCGCCATGACGATTCCTTCTTCCTCTCCGGCAGAAGCTAAATGGACTTGCAGGTGAGTTGCCGAAGGATCAGATTCCGAATCCACTGTAGAGTCCTCGACCGATAAATATTCATTCTGCATTGCGACATGTTGATTAGTTGAACTAGAACCAGCTTTTTTGTAGCAAAGGGCAGAGTGGTGCCGATCACTCCTGTAGTAATAACATTGCTTTTGGCGTTTGCAATCTTTTGCTGAGTGATCGTTTTGTAGGCACTTGAAACAGTTATTTCCTTTCCTGACAATTTCTATACGTGCTCCCACGTCGGTCACTTTTTCGCATTGATCGCTATAATGATCTGATTTCCTGCAAAAAAGACACGTTCTACTATTTTGTTGATCAAATTTTCTTGAAGTAGTTTGAAGCAGCGCTGTAGTTCTACTAGTTGCGGGTGAACTTGCTTGGTTCCTGTGACTCTGGCTGCTCTGTGTCGGCTTCTGATCGTTTGTTGTTTCATTCAGCCGTTTGCAGGCATTGAGTTTTGTTAAAAACTCATCCATAGTCCACGGTAATTTGTCTGTCTGATCAAATAGACGCATTGTGTGGACTTGTTGGTGGAGGCTCTTTGGCAACTTTTTCAGTAATAAATTAACCTGTGGATCAATAGCCTGCTTTTGAACACCGTTACGTTGCAAATAAGCTGTAGCAGCTCTAATGTCATCTAGAAATGCTTCTAAATTTGAGAGATTGTCTTTTACTGACTGCTGATTTTGGAGCTTTTCCCAGTAACTGGTCATAATCGCCGTTGTATCTCCATATTTGTCTTGCAGAATTTGGATAGCCTGCAAGTAGGTGTTGCCGTCTATGCCCAATCCTTGAATTTTGCTTAGTGCGTTTCCAGTAAGAACTTGATGAAGATAATCCATCTTTTGACGATCCTGGAGCTGATCCCGATCATGTACATTAAGCTTGAACGATTCCCAGAAACACGGCCAATCGGTCTTGGTTCCCGAAAAAGTAGGCAACTGTATTTTTGGCAGCTTTGCCGTTTGAACGGTCGGAATCTGTTGACTGGAACGAGTTACAGAGGTTTGATGTGTTGCAGTCTGAAGTGTTTCGAGCATTACCTTAAACTCTTGATGACGCTCTTTGCGATCCTGCTCTCTTTCTGTCTGCAGGCGTCGCTCTAGCGCTTCTCTATCATCCCGGGCGCGTCGCTCTTGCGACTCAAGCAGTAAACGCAGCATTTCTAACATAGCAGAATTGTCAGAACTGGAAGTAGAGCTTATCGGTTGTGTAACTGCAGTAGGGTGTGTGACACTCATACTACTATCATTGACAGATACAACAGGGTTTGGCAAACCTGGCATGGGCTGGCCCCTTGGTCCAGGTTCACTATCATTAACACTGGGAATAGCCTGGCACAATGCCTGACCGCGATTGCGCCAAATGGCTTCGTAGCTACAGTGAAAATCCAGTAACTCAGTCTCACTAAAAATATCGGCTTGATGAAGCTGACCTGGAATCAATATATATGAACAAGATTCACAGTAGTACGAATCGGACTGATCCCGAGCCTTCAAGGCTTCGTGTAACTCTTTTGTGAAAGTTCCACTGACAGTGACATTTAGGCAGTTAGTACAGTTCCATAGTTGACAACCTTTGCACAGCAAACTTGGAGACTGTTTTTGCCCACAACGCCCACAAGGCCCATCCTTATGATTCCGTGGTTGTCGAGCCGTCATCGCGCTTACGCTCTGCTACCATTTATTTGTGGTATATGGAATGTAAACGAAAAGACAGTGGATACAATCGTGTAATGCCGTATACAAAAGACACACCATTCACTGTGCAGACTGACCACAAAACCACAACACTAGTTCGAGCTCAAGTTCAAGATTAACATATTTTATTTTATTAATATTTCATTTTCAACACCCCTGGCAAAGTGCCCGAATGGTCAATTTGACCAAATTTTCGAATTTTGTGAGTTTTGTTGAGAAACAGTCAAAATAGTTCATTTGAGATGCTGAACGCGATTATAAGGTTACTTTGACGAAAAATTATGGTTTTCTTCCAAAAAAGTGCTCAGTAGTCAAGTACGGTTGTGTGTTGTACTACACAGTAAATACGTAGACAGTACAGCCAAAACGGTTAAAGATGGAGGCCTGTCGTCTTGTATTCCAATATAAACCCATACATTGCGCATTACAGCGTGGTATTAGTTTCGTTGTCAACTTTACGTAGTAGCCAGGACTGGTGCACCCCCTGTGATACCGTTGAAAAGATGATTTTTCATCATTTTCTCAATGTATAGCGCGTTTATGGATAACCTCTTGTTCTGTATTTCAGGTGTATCTTAATACATAGGCTTGGGGGTGTTAGTTGATATTGTTTGGTCCGCGTGGTGTGCACTGGTCCAGTTTGGTAGCCCTAGCAAAGTGCCAGAATGGTCAATTTGACCAAATTTTTGAATATTTTCATTTTTTTTTGAATAACTGTGAAAAACGTTATTTGAGTTGCCGAACACGAATAGAACGTCACTTTTAACAAAATTAATGTGTACACCCAAAAAATAATAACAAATACGAACAGGCCAATTTTGTATATATAATGTACTGTTAGTGGCTTTGTAGAAATACATAAGTACGTAGTGCAGCATATACATGCGCGACTATCACTTTTCAGAATATTTTAGTTTCATACAAATATACAATTCAAGTGTCAGCTTTCCCGTCAAGTGAAATGGTTGCAGCGGAAAAAGAAATAGGATTATTATAAAAATGCCCTTTCACCAAGGGCAGCAGTGTGGGTAGAATAGGAAAGTTGGGGATCTATAGCGGAAAAATGCTAATAAGCTTATTAAACAGTCGGGACAAGTTTTGCAGCAGAATAGGGAAACTCAGCTTGCTAAATGAAGCGGACAAGAGTTGCGTCAGAATAGCAGTCGCCCTGCGACACATTAGTGCTTTCTGCACCCTATTCGTGCGAATTAATCAGCCATTATCATCAGCTGCCTGTTGCCGGAAAAGTTCCGTGTATGTACTTCATTGGTTCTTGATGTTATTTTTTAGACAAGCTATATATGTCCAGAAGAAATAATTGTTCATCCATAATATATTATCGATCGCCATTCGTTTTTATTGTTACGTACATATGTAAATGTAGTTTAAGCTTATATAAATTCGACAGTTATTTGTATTAACTAGAGTTACGGTTGTATCTATGTATATATTGTATGTATTGTCACATTTTATGATTCGTATTGAATATTAGAATTCTTTTATTCAGACTGCAAATTAAACACAAATTAAACACAAATAAAGTCAAAAACAAAAAACACACAACGCAGACTGAAAAGGTGGTATAAGAGCCGGAAACAGGCTGCCAACAAACCACCACATACAAAACTACACAAATGTTACAAATATACAATGAAAAAAAATAGCTCAAAACAAAGCAAAATACCGTTGGCAAATACAAATGTGTTAATGTACAATATTAAATGCTAATTCTCTCAAAATGCAATGTTAACATATCAATGTACTGTTACACGTACGGTTAAGTAATTTTTCTAGTTAGCTACCGTTGGCTTACAATTCGTACAACTTGAAATCTGTATTATCGAGTGGTGTGGTGCGCACCTTAAGGTGGCGCTCCTGAAATGTGACTTTTCAAAAAACGGCAGTTTGGAGCCAATTTTAGATACACAATGGCAAGCTGGTGTAAAAGTATGCCTGAATACAAAAAATGAAGTTGATTGATACAAATTAGCATTCACTGTAGACCAAACGTGAGTGGAATTTCGGCTTGCGATTTCTCTTCGCAAGTAAGTAGCTGTTGCACAATCAATAGCTCATTTTGCTCGCCTCAACGTGATCGAGCGGTCGCAAAAAGTCATTTTTGATGAATATGATTGATATATCGAAAAACACTAAAATCGCGATTTTTGAAAAACATAAATTTGACTAAATTTTTTAGATACTATCGATTTGCCAAAAATCAAATTTTGCGACCGCTCGAAGATGACAAGGTGCATTTATGTGCCAAATTTTAACTTTTTTCGTTGAGCCAATTTTTTAAAATCGCAAGCCGAAAATTTGCGTTTGTATTCACACGCACTATATTTCTGTCTCCTGCAGAAACTATTGCGTTAGTTCACAAAAAAATTATACCACACTCAATAAAACACCAAAAATTTTTAATTACGTTTCAGTAAAACACTACGGCTAGTGTTTTTCAGCCTTTCAAATTCATTACATACGTGTAAATGCACTGGCTTGTGAAGGCATTTCCGTGAAAATCTATTTTTCTTGACGAAATTTGCTCAAAAATGTTCAAAAAAATTTTTATGTGATATGTACATCAAATTGAAGGAAATTCACTTCTGATCAACTTTTGTTCTTACGATGCATGTTTGTTTTTGCGCGTTTTCAAAATAATGGCCAAAACCCACATTTCAGGAGTGCCACCTTTAGGCCGATTCACAACGTGCGTTTTTGCCGCTGCGATTTTGACGCAAAACGCAAGCCGCAGAGTGTCGCAAGCGAACGCACCGTCTGAACAAGCTTTGCGGCCTTAGTGCGCCTCGCAGGTCAGTTTGCTGCGTCTTTACTGTTTCAAAAAAATGACAAGCTGGTCCGCGAAATTTGTTTATGCCAACACGTCCGCAGCATCAAAACCCAATGAAATCGCAGGTCGAATAACAGTCTGGCGTTTAAAACGCTGCGGCAAAATCAAGACGCAGGCATTCCGCACTAAAAACGCTGCGTCTGTTCAGACATTGCGTTTTGCATGCGGCAAGCTGCGTTTTGCCGCAGCGGCAAAAACGCTGCGGCAAAATCGCAGTAAAATCGCAGCGTGTGAATCGGCCGTTAAGGCCGATTCACACGGTGCGTTTTTGTCGCTGCGATTTTGACGCAAAACGCAAGACGCAGGGTGTCGCACCCGAAACGCTGCGTCTGAACAAACGTTGCGTCTCGCAAACTACTTTGCTGCGTTTTAAGGTTTTAAAAATATGAGAAACAGATTTGCTAATATTGTTGAAACCAACACGTCCGCAGCATCAAAATGCACCAAAATCGCAGGCCGAATTGCAGTCTGGCTTTTAAAACGCTGGGAAAAAATCAAGACGCATGCATTCCGCACTGAAATCGCTGCGTCTGTTCAGACAGTGCGTTTTGCCGCAGCGGCAAAAACGCTGCGGCAAAATCGCAGTAAAATCGCAGCGTGTGAATCGGCCTTTACGGATTCTTTTCACTGCAATAGAACGGTAAAGGCCGATTCACACGGTGCGTTTTTGCCGCTGCGATTTTGACGCAAAACGCAAGCCGCAGGGTGTCGCAAGCGAAACGCACCGTCTGAACAAGCTTTGCGGCCTTAGTGCGTCTCGCAGGTCAGTTTGCTGCGTCTTTACTGTTTCAAAAAAATGACAAATTGGTCCGCGAAATTTGTTTATGCCAACACGTCCGCAACATCAAAACGCAATGAAATCGCAGGTCGAGTAGCAGTCTGGCGTTTAAAACGCTGCGGCAAAATCAAGAAGCAGGCATTCCGCACTAAAAACGCTGCGTCTGTTCAGACATTGCGTTTTGCGTGCGCAAGCTGCGTTTTGCCGCAGCGACAAAAACGCTGCGGCAAAATCGCAGTAAAAACGCACCGTGTGAATCGGCCTTAAGTACCTATATTTTTCAAATTTTTTTAAAGTAAAAAAATGGTGGTTTAAAGGTAGGAAAACTAATAAAAAGCAAAAAATCAAATTTTTTTAAAAAAATTTTAAAAATTTAAAAAATTTTAAAATTTTAAAATTTTGAGCAATTTTACTTCCATATTGAACAGTATAAGTAGTAGTAGTTAATGGCTAGAATTCACAACCTAACACTAACACTAACTTTTCCCTTAAAAGTTAGTGAAACACTTAAATTTGGGCTTGAAACACTAACATTTTAAGTGTTTTGAGCCCAAATTTAAGTGTTTCACTAGCTTTTAAGGAAAAAGTTAGTGTTAGTGTTAGGTTGTGAATTCCAGCCAATGTCTATTGTCTATCGTATTGAATATTAGTAGTTAATGTTTATTGTCTATATAATAATAATAATACAATGTTAAGTTGGAATACGCCGTTAGTCATTTGTAATTTTCGGGAAAGATGTCTATACAAAACGAAAATAAATTGCGCATGGAGAAGTTTAAATGAAATACCTGTATATATCTGTAGAATATAAATACTTTATAAATATAATCTACACACCTGACCTAAGTCCTGAGTGCTAGTAAGCGTCAAAATTGTTTTTCCTAATTATTCGCGCGAATAGGGTGCAGAAAGCACTAATGTGTCGCAGGGCGACTGCTATTCTGACGCAACTCTTGTCCGCTTCATTTAGCAAGCTGAGTTTCCCTATTCTGCTGCAAAACTTGTCCCGACTGTTTAATAAGCTTATTAGCATTTTTCCGCTATAGATCCCCAACTTTCCTATTCTACCCACACTGCTGCCCTTGGTGAAAGGGCATTTTTATAATAATTGAAAGGGGCGACAGCTATTTTGGGGGCTAGAGATCAGATTGGGGCATGGCTGACGATGGGGGTTTCATATTTTTATTAAAATATGGGGTAGGAAGCGAATTAGGGCCGAAAATAATTTTTCCCCCCCAACCGAATGTAAACCGTTAACCTACCCCGGGCTTTAGGGGGTTTGAACCCCCCCCTTTGGCCAACTCATAAGAAAAATTCAACAAGGGTCCCCCTTTGGTTTTTGCGGGTTTAACCTTGTGAACATTTTGTTGACCCTTTGCCAATGCCAATGTTTGGGCTCAAAAAATTGTGGAATTTATAATATTGTTCAAATTTCACTCTAGTTCTAGATTTTGTTCTCTTGTTTTAGACCTATGTAGCAGAGTTTTATACTAAATACGAAATGGTTACTAAAGATATTGTCATATCTGCTGCTGCAGTTGAACGATTTTTATTACTCTACGGATCACAAACTGGTCAGAGCCAAGCAATCGCCGAATTAATCCAGGAAAGATCTGGGAAACTGGGGATTAAACCCAGACTCTATTGCCTAGACCAGATCGAGAAACAGGTATACATTGTATGTATATTTTAGTGTTATTTGGGTATGATTAAAAGGCGTGCTGAAAAGACACCGCTTTTAATGAAATGTTAGTGGGGGCAAAGCAGGGTTGGCAAGTCTCGGGTTTGCAACCGAGACCGAGACCGAGACCGAGACCGAGACCAGGCAACCGAGACCACCGAAACGAGACCTACGAGACCGAGACCAGCCCTTGGGGGACCTTTTTTCAAGTTTCAATTTTAAAAATTTGAAATGCTTTGAAACGTGAAAAATTGGTAATTAAGTTACAAAAAAGTGACCATTAGGTTAGGTTGTATGAGTGTATGAGTTGCGAGAAACTTAACATTGTAACGACCGGATGCATGAGAGTAATTGACTGTGGCAATACATAGGATTATTTTTCCGCTATTCTGTCAACGTTTGGTTATTTTTAAAAGTTTCGCACACTTCGCATGCCACAGGGCGTTTTATAGTGCATTGCAAACATATATTGGCACCTTGGCACTTGGCAGTCTGACTCGGGTGCCAGCGTGGAATCGTTTGTGCTGGTGCAGTGGTGCTATGTACTATCAAAAAAGTACTGAAGGGGCATCATCAGGGACCAGAGAAGTTTCTACCACTGACATATTTATGTGGAAGGAAGGTCTGATGCTCCAACCACTCCATAGCCCAGAGCATTTGAGTGACCTAGGTTTTTTTAGATACTTAATGTTTTGACATGCGTTTAAAGGTTGGGGCTCAAGAAATTCAATTAAACTGCAACCCAATTCGCGCTTAGTAAAGTTGTAAGCCCACAAATTACAAATCAGCTACGAACTTTTGGTAAATGATGGGCAGTACTTTTACTGTTTAACACATGTATGTTTGCGAGGTTCCACATACATACAAATGCAAGATCGCTAAGTCAGACAACCCTTTCTAGCTCAAACTTTATTTTAAAAATTCTAGCTTGATATACAAAGTTTGAACTTGAAATTAGCCAAAGTTTGCCGGTGAACTGACATTCTTCTGCAGCAGACAGGTTTTACCATTTCATGCTTGGCATTCTATTTGGAAACTTAAATTGTAATAAATCTTCTAAAATAATTATAAAAATTTTGGAAAATTTCAAAAACGTCAAGTCTCATCTGAAATACCGAGACCACCCTATGGCAGGTCTCGGTTTTCCAACCGAGACCGAGACCGAGACCGAGACCGAGACCAGCCTAGTCTCGGGTTTTTTACGAGACCGAGACCGAGACCGAGACCGAGACTGCCAACCCTGGGCAAAAGGCTTTGCTACCCCCCCATCCCAGTGCTTTAGAGCCTATTTCAGATGGTGTGTTCATTTCATTGCCCCATTTTTCTTCCATAACGACTTTTTAGTTGTAAATATGCATCTGTGATGTAGTGTTTGTAGTGTTGTCTGTAGTGATGTTTGCATCTGAAGCTTTTACTTGCATCAATTGGTGCTTTTAGTTTGGTCGGCGCTCTTTCCTTCCACATGTTTCGATGAATGTAGCTTGAACATAATATGTGGTTTATTTATACGTTTCATTGTTGGCCAAAATTAGTTGGTACTTTGGTAGAAAGAGAAAATGATTTAATTAACTGTTGAGTATTTTTAATTTCAGTTCAACTTGAGCGAAGAAAGTTTGGCTGTGATAGTCTGCTCCAGCACTGGTGATGGGGATCCTCCAGAAAACGCCTGCAAGTTCTATCGTAAAATCCATCGAAAAACATTGCCCATTGATTATCTCAAAAATTTATCTTTCAGCTTGCTAGGTAATGTATATATAGCAAATACCTCTGCAATCATAAATGTAACGGGGTGAAAATTTTGAGGGGAATCTCCTCCCCTGATCGACCAAAAGTACCGTAAATTTTGCAAAATTTGGTAAAAATTTCACAAAAAAGGACCATTTTTTCTAAATTTTGCTCAAATTTTTGGGACCTTCCCCCGGCTTCGATTTCTTTCGGGTGGGGGGGTCCCCCCTCCCCCCTCATACATGTATGTCTCCAATTATTCGTCGTAATTTTTAAAGTTTCGTCAGATATATATATACAAAATCATACACTGTCATGTCATATGTCATATATATACTACGCAGCTGAAACAGCACATTTCATTATTTTACAGTGCTTTTATTGTCGTGTAAATTGAGGACAGAACTATAAGTATTAAAACTAAAAGTATATTGTATAACATGAAATGAACGTACGTACCTTCCAAATTTCCAATTGCAATTCATAATGTTTCAAAAACGATTGCCTTTTTTGGGTACAGTTTGTTGCTAAAAACTCACATCAAGAATGTTTAAAACTTATTTGAACAAAATAATAATGCTAATTTTAGTTAAAATCTTTTGATTAACAATAATTTTTAATGCTTTTAAGTTTAATGAAAGCTTTTCCAGGTCTCGGAGATTCGAATTACAGCAGTTTTGGACAGTGTCCTCAGAGAATCGAACGACGATTGAAATCTCTTAGTGCTACTACCTTTTACGACTGTGCCTTATGCGATGACGCTGTTGGGTAAGAGATTGCGGAGGTTTTAGTATCTCTGGCTTTTTATTAAAATATATTATGTGTAAATAAAAATTTGAGAGTTGAAATACACTTAAATGTTTATAAATACATTCATTTTTTTCTCAAGTTAATACATTGCGACTATCGACTATGTACCAATTTTGGCCTTTTACCAAGAATACACCAAAGTTTGCCTTTGAAATGTTTGATAGATAAACTGTTGATTTAGTAAGTTATATTTTTGTGTCTGTAGCAAATAAGAATGTAATTTTTTTATCGCACGCACATCGGTTTTGTAACCTATGTACTGAGATTGTATGTATAACTTAACACTATTATTTCAGTATTTTGCAGAACTGATTTGGTAGCAGAACCATGGATGTCAGGCCTGTTGCGAAAACTCAGCTTTCTACGATCAGGAAACGAAATCAACACCGAACTTTCGCTGCTGCAAAATTTGCACCATCGACCCGACAGTGCGAAACCGGCTCCCGTGGAGATCAAAAAACAGCCCGAAGCCGAATCGGCAACGGTGGGACTGGCGGAATTATTTAATTGCCGTTTGACACTAAGTGAATCCTGCTCTTGTGTGTGGCCGGAAGGTAGCTTGCGACGACCAGAAAAAGGAAAGGAGATCCCAGATGAGATCAAAGTTTACGCCCCGTCACCGACTTATTTGGAAATATCTTACGGGATTGATGATTTGAGTGTGAGTTTGCTATTCGACCTTTTTTTGGTCATCTGCATGGTACGGCAGATGAAAATTGAGACCATTTTTGTTGTCAATTTATATTCATATTTACAATTGTCGAACATGCTGTGTGTGAGCAACCAACCTATTGTTTGTTTTTAGCATTATTGAACTTTGAATAAACTGTGACAAAAATAAGTTACTTAGATATTAAAATTACGTTCGTATTAAGCTTTTACGACAAGGAATTAGAATGACAAATCACAAAGTTTGTTGCAGGTGTCTGGAGGGAAAATTTTGTAGATTTTTCGAAGTTTAGCTCATAGATATTGGTCTGTTCTATTTTAGGAAACAATTCAAGATCGAGTGGTCCAAAATGGTCAGCCGTTAATGTCAGCCAAGGGATCTATGTTTGATGCTGTTTTGGTAGACCGAAAGCTGCTTACCAAACCTGGTGCTCAGAAACAGAAATACGAGATTACTTTAGATTTGACGGTGTGTTGGTTATTGATTGTTTTTATTTTGTTATAATGAATTAGGTTTTTAGAGATGTTTTACAGGCCATACTGATTGACTCCGTGCATCCTATAATATGAAGCAATCATTGATTTTCACAGTTAGTAGATGCACAGGAAAACTGCTGGGTGATTTTATGCTCGAATTGATTGGGAAAAGGTGCTGCGTGTATATACTGTGACCACAATTTCGATGTGTTTGTAGTTTGAAACAGCTGAGAGCAAGAATATCTTTTGAAGAGGGGTAAACAAACACATTCCAGGAGTAGGGCTGGGTAATATGTTCTTCTTGAAGGGGATACGTTTCGATATTGAAGAGAAATTCTCGTGTATATTATCTTTGTTTAGAGACTTTGGTGGCGGTATACAAGCTGCATCTTTAGCTACATCATTAGCAGCAAGTTATTAGTTAAAAATTAGCTTTTATCTGTCATAACGTTGCGAGCTAAGCTTTTTGTGCTGTATGCTAATTGGTTTTTGCAGTCAGGTTATTGTCAGGGACAGTCACAGACAATGTTGCATTACATTAATTTTGCATTTCGACTTGAAATGTACATATTTCATCATTTGCAAATTCTTTCTATTTGGCGGCATCTCATTTTATGCTCTTGATTTTAGCCTTGTGGCCATGAGCTGTCTCCCGGTGACGCTGTGTATTTATTTTGTCAGAATACAAAGGATGAAGTCGATGCTCTAATTTCAAGGTTTGTCGACGGTCATCAGATGTGAGTAACATTAACGCACCCATGGTTATAATATTAAGTCATAATGTAATTATATTATAATATAATTAATCTGCGTGGTATTTTTATTAATAGCGTTGTAAATTACAATTTTTTAACCACATTGTTGATTTTTTAGGGTCAGGAACATTAGTTATCGAATGTTCAGAAATACTTTATGCTGGTATCAGGTTATTCAGGATTCATCTTGATTAAGTTTTATACATTCTGTTCGATCAATCAATTTTTTATACAATCGGGCCCTGTTATTTTCCATGTTTTAGGCTGAAACTGGAAAATGTAGCTGACAAAGTTTGTAATATTGGTGTTTTGGCTGATACCGAAAAACGAAATGCAACCGTTCCTGGCCATTTGATGCATGCAAAGACTTCTTTACGGCGGCTGCTGACGTATTATGTTGATTTCAGAAAAATACCTAGTAAGGTCAGTTTTTAGCCAGCAAGATATATCTTATGCTTTGTACAAAAAGGTCTATATTATGTGACACTTTACTAAAAATCTGGCCGGCACCTTTTTTCTGAACAGTGTCGGATATGGGCGCCGAATTGTTAGTAAAGTGTCGGATATAGAACTTGGACAGTGTAAAACTTATATCGATATTCCATGTTCAACTTTTTCTACTAGCTGGTGCCACAACGAACAAACTTAGTTGTTTTTGACATTTTCTTTTTGGCAATAAGTATTCATACATGATTTGTGTAAAACGCACAAAGTGTACTCTTGACGTAGCCTTGCTGAGGACAGTTTATGGTTAGGTCTGATTTGTTTGCTTAATGACGGTTGCAATTTTTAGTTTATTAACAATAGCTTGGATTCACAATTCATGATGTTTAGCTTTGACCAGTCGAACATGATTTTAAAAATTGGACAAAAGTTTTAATCACGATGTTCTACTTTATTTGAACGGATCATTTTTTAGACCGAGTTCAAAGTTGATTTCTTATTTTGGTTCTCTGCATTTTATTTAGGCCAGTTACAGTTTGTAGCTTCAGCTTTATACATGTAACGGGGTTTGAAAATGGGAGGGGGTCTCGTGCTGAGTTTTGAAGACTATTTCCCAGGTGATCGACTTCTTGATCATAAAAGTACAAATTTTGCCAAATTAATATTTTCAAATAAAAATGTCATTGTTTAGTTATTGTGCTCCGATGTTCGGGACCCCCTTTCCGAGTCTTCTATTTTCAGGAGAGAGATCCCAATCGATCATCACACACATTATTATTGTGTACTTAAACAGTTTAGCTTAGTAAAGTTTATTTATTCAAAGGTACTCTTTAATACTATTTATTTAAGGGTGAAAAATATGGAAAAAGTTTGTTGTATATTATTCTGTTCGAAATTATTTTTTAGCTGTTTCGTTTTAGACACTGCTTCGAATTTTGGCAGAGCACATGTCCGATACGGAGGAGCAGGCACGAATGCTGTATCTGTGCAGCTCACACGGCACTACGGAATATATACGTTACGTTGTGCAAGCGAAACTGGGATTATTGGATGTCCTGCATGCCTTTCCAAGCTGTCTACCGCCTGTTGAGAGAGTCTTAGGTAAATAAAACCTGTAGCACTAGAAAGACCGAGTTAAAAATTATATTGGATCATAACTTTTTATACAGTCTGCAAAAAATTGGTAAATCGAATGAATGAAGCAACTATGAACACTGATTTTGTGCTTTTCACTAATTTGATATTTATTTCATTTTTTCAGTGCGAAGGGACTTTTATAACAACTTTGTTCGCTTACAGAGAAATAAAAAGCGTAAAAGGATAATATTTATAATAAACTTGTAGTTAAGGTTTTGACCGTAGCTATAACGAACTATTATTTTTTATGGAGTGTTATTTTCAGAATGTACAACTCGGTTGCTGCCGCGTCCATATTCCATTGCCAGGTATACAGTTTTTAATTTTTTGTAACTATATATTTTTTAATTTATATAGCACTATGTCAGGGT
>JASANF010021011.1:0-20584 GCA_030248245.1 Trissonchulus sp. WLG1_4
TTGATTTCCGGCGGAAGCCCACAAAAATGTTGCTTTTTCTTGTTTTTTTTACAATTTTTGGGCACTTTTGGCTGAGCCGGAAAATTGTTTGCGATTTTTTTATTTTTTACTCATTTTGCCACAATCAGAAACGGGGCTGGTGGTTCAGGAGGGGGGGGGGGTGTGCCTGATGTGTAAGGTTGGGAGGTTTGCCGACCCCCCTGAAAGGGGGGGTGTGGACAACCCCCTTACCTCCCATGTGCATCTACCGTTAGCACCTGGCTTCCTAGACAAGTATACGGCGAATTAGAAGAATAGTACCAGTGTAGACAAAAAGGTCAAGGTAGACAAATCTACGCTTTTACATCAGCTCATTATATCAGCCGAAAGGTAGTTTAAGCTTTGGACAGAGCTTCTCATTTTCGCAGCCTTAAAGCTAACAGCTCGATTTATATTTTTCCGCTTTCAGCCATCAAAGAAGTCTAAATCGACCTGGTTTTTTTAAAGAAATAATCATAAAAAGTCTGACGCTAAAGGTTAAGTTAACTTAGTTAACATTGAAAAATTGGCGCTGAGCTTTTCATTGTGTCTTATCCGAAATTGGATTTATCGGATTAGATTTAGCTTCTTCATCAATAACGCAGCGTCAGTTAAACGTGTTGAGTGAAACTGATACACACCGAGGTACTGTATGAGAGCCATGTGGGGCAAAATTTCAGCCGGTTATTTTCATCCTGTGCTGCGCTATTAGCAAACTTAATTTTTAATCCGTAAATACAATTTTGGATAAGACCCGTTGTGACACTAATTTTAAGAGTTCATAACAAGTACACAATAATCCTATTATGTACTTTAGCTAATTTGTATCTCCTTAGCTGAAGTATTTTATGTGGTCCAAATTTTGTAATTCTGTGGCGTAAACGATTATACATATACTTCAAACAACTATTCATTACTTTTATTTCTAAATAATTCCTTTTTCATGTCTTATTTTTTATTTCTGCCTTGTGGCAACCAAGCCTCAATAGTCTCAATTTTTGCAGCTGACTTTAAAGCGGTAATAAAATCCATCAACTTTGTCCAGTTTGCACTGCGAATAGTACAGAAAGTCGAATTCACACTTTCTATTCAGATCATGGAAGATCGGCGTGTGCCACTGGTGCATCCGTTTCAAGCCTTGTACGTTGCTGATCGGCAACTCTCCATTGAACATCAAAAAGGAAGATCAGCGTTCCAGATGTGTTTGTGCAAGTAGATGTGCACAGTGACACTGGTTCGTTGTGGTATGGTAGAGGCGTTATAGAGGGGTAAGGGTCATAAAACTCTTGACGACACTTGCCCATCTGAAACGGCGAAACGAGCCTTTTTGAGGATGTAAGATTTAACGATTTCGAAGATTTGGTTAAATCGGGTTAAATTTGTATAATATTAAATAAGGTTTAATAGGTGTAGATTTATTTGGTTAAATAGCTTAAGGTTAATATTGCAATGCCCTATAAACTGAAACTTGGCATACCTCTGATTATTGTTACAATTTAATTACAATTAACAGTATCGCAAAATTTTGAGTTTAAAATTCGAGAGTTTTAACGGGTTACTGGCGTTGGCCATCTTGTTTTGTTTGTGTAACTAATTGCACTTGTGTATTTTCAAGAAAGACTGTTAACTTCGTATTTATAAATTGTATGCGTAAATTGCGGGGTTTAAAAATCTGTCAGTAGCTGAATTTGGGCGTAGGTAGCGCTAGAAAACGTGCCTCAACAAGGAGGTACCCGTTGACGTGCGCTAGACACGCCGAGGCGTCGTGCCCGCGCATGGGGGCACCTGTTACAATTCGGGGGTCACCCCCTGGTTTAGGCAGGTTTTCTCGCACTCGTACAGACATATATATCTTTAAAATTTGCGTCTACTCATTTCACAATCGCAGATTTAAGCCAAGACACGCGTTTATTTATTTTTACATTTGGCAGTTTTTGAGAGTTCGCAGCGCTCTGTGCAGCGCACTTCAGTTCAGAAATTATTAGAAAGGCTGCCAGTAGTTTCTATAGGTCGCTGTTTGGCTCACAGCGTAGTAAATTTGTGACTCAACACATAAAACGTGAGTACAAATTTTGCATGTTTAAATCCTGAAGTTATTTATATCGTAGAGCCCAAATTCAGTGGTTTATATAATAATTTCCGTAGTTTTATATATTTCGCATTTAGATTTTTAATGGGAAGCTACTCCTAGGTCAATCGGCGTTGCCGAAAATATATAATGTCTATTGTGTGACTGGCTTATAGTCAGTGTGAGCTGGTGAAGAGGCCGCGAACAGGGGGGGTGGCGCCGACGCATTGAAACAGCCGAAATTCTGTCGCCGCTTCCACACCTACTTATGTTTTTCTCAATAACTATTTTTGACCCTCATTACACAAACAGTCTATAAATACTGAAGAAAGATAATTTTGGGGACAAATTGTGTTATTTTCAGAAATTTTCACCATATACTTGTAACTCTGTACAAGTATTACGCAGTTCTTTTTCGTAAAGCATTTGTTTCGTTTTATAATTTTAGTTTGTCACCTTCTGACGCGCAAAGTCAAATTGTGCAGTAAAACAATCTGAAAGTGTTATTTACGGTTTGCGTTCACCTTTCAGAAAGTTGAACTTTTGGAATCATGAATTCATCCAAATGTACAGGATCTCAATTGTCAGGTCAGATTGTGGCCTGCCCACGAGTGTCAAGCCGCGGATTGGCTTGGTCGCGGGTCAAAAATTTTACCACGCCTGACATTAAAGTGACATCAGATTTCACTGGCAGTTAATTAAAATTAGTTGTTAGTTAAGTTAGTTAATTAGTTGACTGCTGAGGAAAAAAGTTTTTATCTTATTTTTAATTTAATATTATTATACCTAGAAGCCCAGAATATTTTTAATAAAACAATAATATATGTAAATAGAATCCCCAAATTATTTTTCATTTAATATTAATAAAATTATCAATATTAAAAGTAGGTGTTTTAAATAGCTACTTTTAATATTAATATTAATTATTAAAATAACGGTGCTACCTATGTGTACTATCTAGTTTTGAAAATATTAATCTGCCCCTCTTATCGTACTAGATCGATTGTGAGAGAAATATTGATTGGA
Source organism: Trissonchulus sp. WLG1_4 (assembly GCA_030248245.1). Classification (NCBI taxonomy): domain Eukaryota; kingdom Metazoa; phylum Nematoda; class Enoplea; order Enoplida; family Ironidae; genus Trissonchulus; species Trissonchulus sp. WLG1_4. The sequence goes on from JASANF010021011.1 coordinate 3,113, forward strand.
CGACTTAGCAAAAAATTGTTTGCTGAAAAGTCACTTATTATTCTTATAGTTGACAACTGCGGCGGGCCCCACCCCGCGGGTCGAGGCGGGGCGGTGCAAAATTTTCACAGGGCGGGGCAACGAAAATCCACCCCGTGTCCAATTCTGCTTTGTAGTCAATACTTAAAATTTACAAACAAAAATTTAGGTTAAAATATGAATTAATAACTCATTTTTATACTAGTTATTGTTTAATAAATAATAAATACACTTAGAATATTGTTTGTTATTATTGCATAACTATCATTATGAACACTTGAATTCTGAAAGTCAAACGTTCCAAAACTTCAACATTCAGAAAGGTGAACGTTCCAAAATTTAAACTTTCTGAAAGGTAAACCTTACAAAATTTCAACTTTCTGAAAGGTGAACTGTCCAAAATTTTGGCTTTTTGAAAGGTGAACGTTGAGAAATTTCAATTTTCTGAAAGGTGAACGTTGCAAAAATCTTTTCTGACAGGTGATTTTCAGAAAGGTGAACGCAAGCGTTATTGAAAACTATATAAAAGTCAAACAAGTTAGATCACTGACAGCTAGAAAGAGCAATTTCCAAGCTTTAAGTTGGTGTATTGAACATTCAAACTGTTGCATATGCCCGTACTTACAAGCTAATTTAAAAGGGACGGGACTCCTATGGGCAAAATCAAATTGGGCAGTAAAACGATCTAAAGGTTTGTTCAAAACAAATCCAAGAATCAAAAAAACTACATGACTAAAAGTGCAATTTTAGAGTTTTGACGGGTAGATTGAGCGTTCAAAACAGTTGCGCGTAACTAAAGTTACAGGCGAAAATGATCAGTGAACCAAACAAGCAGAAGCTGTGTGCAAAAGGTGTTCTCACAAACCAGTAAACGCCAAAGCCTTTTGTAAGCAGGTAACCTATTTCAAAAATCTGCTGCGCAGTAAAACTTTAGGTAGGTAAACGATGTAGCTTTGACATAGCAATGAGTGACATGGCTACAAAAACAAATGCTTGTGTACCGGAGACAAATTCAATTCACTTTGTTCCGTGGTACTTTCAATATATGCATTCATAATGTAATCAATGAATTGTGCAAATTACAAAACGCAGCAATGGAGCCATCATTTCTATTAAAATAGTGAGAATAAGAAACTACATATTTAAAAAAAATATGCATCAGTGCCAATGAGTGCAATCCATTGTGAGTACTGAGTAGCAAAGGTATTGACTGCTCACAATATTCTAAATGATTTTTATTTTATAAACCATGCACTGTGTACCTTTGTGCTCAGCACTGACACAATCACTGTTTGATGCATAGACCCGTGTATTAACTGCATTTTAATGTTTGATGAGTCTGAACTGAATATTATTGCATGTGTTATGAAATTTCAGTTATATTATTAAATTTCAAGCAGTGAAAATAGACTTAATTTTATGAGAAGAGTGAATGGTTTCAAATGAGATTAGTACTAATAGTTCGATTGAGTCGGAGTTTTAATCTGACATTTTGCTATTACCGTGCAAATGTATAACTGCAATAATAACAACCAGGCTCTCCGGAGCAATGTCGTAGACAACAAACGCTAACAAGCCCAATCTGCGGCAAAAGTTTCGGTAAGTATCAAGCATTCTTTTTCAAGACCAGAGGTTAGTTAAAACCTGTTGTGCAGCTGTATCTATACGGTATACCTTATAGGTACCTCTGAGAATTGAAATCAATGAAATGAATAAATGAATTACTATAACTGGTGAAAGCTCCAATATTTGGCAAAACTAATTATTAAAATAAAAAATGCTACCGAAACTCGGGATCGAACCAAGGATGTTTAAGATATTTAATCTAACGCTCTCCCAACTGAACTATTTCGGCCATGATGAAAAGCAGATACAATCTCGTTTCTAGTCTATCTATGTGAAATCTGATGCTCATTTGGTTTCGTCCAATTTTAATGTTAACTGTTTGTTATTTGTTGTACACCTATATATTTGTTGTAACAAGCACGTTTTGCGAGTAGGGTTAAATTATTTTAGATTCATTTCATTACGACATGCTTGCACAGCCGAGGATATTCTGCGAAAATAAAACGCGGCATCAAAGTATTTTATGGTCAAATTTTATAGCTAAACAGAACCACCGAAGTCTTTCGGTGGACTGCAGTAAATCGGATTAACTTAAGTTTGAGCTGGAGCTGCAGTCAAACCTCAGTTTTCAACTAAATCTTAAGCGCCAACTGGGCTAATCTTCATGGTGCAGCGGACTTACGGGGGACTGCACTAAATCGGATCAACTGACGATTCGCTTAAACCGATTTAGCTCAGGTTAAGTGCCTGAGTTAAGTTAAGTTGATCCGATTTGGTGCAGCCCATTGTTTATCTCATTTTTAGCCAACAACGTCAGCACTAACGGTCAAAAAGGATCAGAAAAATTATTGTGGCTTCAGTTAGTTTCAAACCTTACATTAGCTACTAGCTACAATCGTGGTCAAAAACAATTCGTCTACATTTCGTCTGACCTTCACTTGCGCATTCACGATTTTCATCGACCATTTTGAGTATTAAAATCAGGCATGTACAAAAACAGCTGCTGCCGTGTCGGTTAGCCAAGGACGTCGTGCAAAGTTTGACAAAATTTTGGCAAACCACCTGTATGTACATGTATGTAGGTATACTGGAGCTTTGCATTTACTAGAAGTTACATTATGTTCATGTGCACATGAATAAAGTCAGTATAAACAGCGTAATGACACCAAAAACCGCTGCACGGTAAGGTTGTCATAGTCATCTGAAGACAGTGGTTTTCTAATTCCACCCAACACGTTGATAAACAATTTATAAAACATTGCTGCAACAGGTTTTCTTACAAGAGTGTTGGAGTAAGTCTCCATACGTAATTGAATTTTCTGTCTACACAACACCACAGCAGTCTACTGTAATCGCGCATACACAATACACACAGCACAAGCTGCTGAACGATGAAGCGTAGATTAACACGCAGCATGAGCACACACACCCACACAAATAGTGCGTTTTTGTGACCTACCAAACTGTACAGTGTAACTTTACACTGTGATAGAGGATACGTGTTAAGTTACTTTTTGCATTATAGTATATACGCGGCGGCTGAGGCCGCCGCGTAAAAATACTTTCCTGAATTATAATTTCACATTTTCTGTTGATTAAGGGTTGACGATCATACAAATCCTCAAACTAATCAATGATATTTTTTTGTACAAATGGTTTTACTCCATCACATTTAAGACTCGGATGGCTTAAATGGTAGCGAATTCTAGTTTAGATTTGCGCCGGAGTGTTCGATTCCGTCCCGGATATAAATTTTTTCATTCCATGACTGGCATTGCACATAAATGAGTTTCCGCCAGCTCTTGTAAATTAACACTGAAGCCATCAGAATTAACGTAGGAAATCATGCAAAACGCATGTGACGCCCGCGTTTTTAAACTGGCGCACAGGTTACACAAACCAACTGACAACAGATAGAACACAAGCTCACTGTTATTGTCCAGAATCAAAATTAAAGACCTGTTGTGCTGTGGCACAACAGGAAAAAGTTCTCTTACTCACGCATACACGCACACACACACGCAGACAATGTATGTAGATTCAAACTAATTTGCATAATTTCACTGGACATTATTAATATACACTGACAGTGCACTAACATGCAGAAGTGATATAAGCAGTCTGGGTATCAAGAGTACACATTGTGTACTTTGATACCCAGACCCAATCTAAATGAGCTGCTGCGCTGTGGCGCAGCAGCACAAAGTGACTCCAGCGCAAGGTCAAGTTGTGCAGTACAACAGTCTAAAAGTGTTTTCCAAAATTCATGGATTTAGCGGATTTAGCAGATTCAGGATTTAGCAGATTTAGTTAAAACGCTTATCCAAAATTGTTTGGATTTATCGGATTTATCGGATTTAGGCGCGCGCTAAATCCGCTAAATCGGCTAAATCCTGGAATTTTGAATAACAGATTTTGCAGCGCTAAATCCGCTAAATTAAATCCGCTAAACCAAATCCGCTAAATCGAATCCGCTAAAACAATTCCGCTAAATCCATTTTGGATAAGGGGGATAGTGAAGCCTGACGCTGAGTGTCCGTGTTTCAGAGGAAACATTAAACGCCGCCATTGTTTGATTATATATTGATTCAAAATGTATAAAATTCAAGAGCTGCAATAGGCAGCTTGGTATAAGTTTTTTAACTCAATTGCTTGTGTCCAAGTATATTTCAAAATAAACAAAAGGTATTCAGTAAATTAGGAAACACCATTGCATCATAAGCTAAAGGATTACAGGTTAGAGTTGCGAAACGTGAAATCTGTAAAATGTAAAACTATATGTTATATAAAGTTAATTTATAAATTAAATATGTCGCAAACGCATCAGTTTTGCATGAATTCAAAAAAATTGCCGAAACCCGGATTCGTACCAGGAACATTTAGATCTTAAAGCTAACGCACTCTCAACTGAGCTGTTCCGGTCCCATGAATACCCATGAAAGTCTGCAATACAAATGCTGCTGAAGATTGCAAGCGTGAAAAAACATGAATGTTGGTTTTAGCCTGATTATGCTTCATCGATAATCAATTCGTACATCATTGTTTTTAGAATTTTGAAAAAAGTTTCGTGTAACGTTTGTAGAGTAAGTATGAGTGTAAATTATGTATACTGAAAGCGTGAGCCTGACACACTCTTCCTATAAACTCACTCAGTAATTGAGGGTATTGAGAACGAAGTGGTTAACTTTAGGTAAGTTTGGTTTGGTAAGTTTGGTTTGGTAAGTTTTTGGTTGGGTTTCTGGTTTAAGAGACTGTAGCTGTAGTTTAGATTCAATGCACATTTGGCGGTGCGTTTTGGTGCACGATGCAAGCTTTATAGTTTCTCACACGATTTGAAATGGTGTGAGGTCCTGAACCACCCATCTTGTGTGCTTCCTCGCAGATTTGAAGGATATGAAATTGTTTTGGTCGTGGCAGTCACGTAAACAGATTTTAGTTTCCCACCAACAAAATGTTGCCCCGTATTCTGGATGTCTGAACAAAAAATAAATGCATTTACAGTCCGCATACTTGACGCTAAAATAGTAAAAAATATAATTGTTGTTTCATTCTTACTGTAGCCTACTCGTCTAGCCACTATGTTACTCTTGGAGGGTACTTTGCGAACGTTTTGACTCCTTTGAGGGATGTGTTAAGTAGTGTTGTTTTAGTATAGAAATTTTAAGTTAGTTTAGATACAGTTATAGCATAGAACCCCCTAATTAGTTTAGTTTTGATACAGTTATAGCATAGCGGCTAAAATATAGTTTAGTTTTAGTTCTAGTTTTAGTATTGGCTTTTCGCAGGAGTTTTAGTTTTAGTTATAGTATAGTTTTAGTATGGAGTTTTAGTATAAAGGCATCTTGACGGCGAGCGTTTCTTCCGATTTTAGTATTGCATCCTACTTTACTCTAGCTTTCATTTTTTAACGATTAAATTGAAGTTAAATTAAAAGTTAAAAGTTAAACTTTCACTTTTAATCAAAGGTCTATTCTTTCAGCGGGCTAAATGGACTAAATTTGAGCCGGGGTTGAGGAATGGCTCATCAGACTAAACTGTAAAAATAAGTCAGCGACTAAAGTACATACTGTCCAAGTCCTTTCCTAAACTACCACTGGACTAAAACAATTAAACTTATAAACTCATTGGCGTATATAGTTATGTACGTCCGTTTAGTCTGACTCAAGAAGCAGTGCGCCAATAGTTAAGACTTATAATTTGGTGATTTAGTTATGACATTCAAATGCATTACATGATTTTAAACTGTTTGGATTAAAATTTACTCCTTAATCCGGTAAAGAAATGTCCACACTGGTATTTGCGAAATTTATAGATAGTGGCTGTGAGTTAAATTGGCTGCTCTAAATAGTGGACGGTAAAATTATTCAGTTACAGTTTACTAAATTTAATCTGGGGGTTTCAGAATGACAGTTTTGAGCACAGATTTAAAATCGTAAAGTGCTATTAAAAATAACAGGTTGATTATGTAAAATGGATAAATTAAAATAGCACACAAATAAGTTAAAAAACCATTTATGTTTTGAAAATCCAAATGAAAATGTTAAACTATGTAACTACCAATTTTGGCCGCCTCACAACGGCAGCACAAAGAAGTGTGCAGCATGGGCATTGGACCATTAAGGTAAAAATCTGTATTATTTATCCGATAAGGATAGAAATTCTGCTGTGTGCAAAATATTTTCCCACCGCTTGCCAAAACTCCCGAGTTTTAGTGAGCGGGCATACCCAAACTAGTTATGGTACAACAGGCTTACTAAAACTAGTTTTGTGTACTAAAACTAGTTTTGGTATAAGCCCAAATTTAGTTTAGTTTTATTTATATTATACCGCTCTGAAATTAGTTTCGATACAGTTACAGTATAATGGCCTGAATTTAGTTTAGTTTTAGTTATAGTTATAGTATAGCCAATTTTATTTAGTTTTAGTATCACATACTAAAACTAGTTTTAGTAATAGTTATAGTATACTAAAACAACACTAGTGTTAAGCCCTGTCCACACGGGGCAACTTTCGGGCAATTTAGTTGCCGCGACTTGGTCGCCGCAACCAAAATTTAGCGAAGTTGCTCCAAAAATGCCGTGTGAACGCACGGGCGACTTGACCAAAAAGTTGTGGCAACCAAATTGCTCCGATCGCTCTAGTAGCGATCGCTTCGGGCGACCGGCGACTTTCTTGGGGCAACTCGTACTCTGATTGGCTATTCTTCACGCACTTTCCTAGCTTCAAGTGTGTGAATACAAATGCACGCACGGGCAAATTTTTAATATTTTTTTCTGCGGCGTTGGCTTAATTTGCGCGCAGTTGCGCAATTGTGAGTATATGTCGTGCGTTGTCAATGGCAGAGCATTCGCAAACTCTGTGGGATTCGGCCACGGTCAACAAACTGATTGACCTGTACGAAGAACGGCCATCCCCATAGCATTCTGACTACATGAAACGAGGAAAAAGAACCGAAATTCTTCACCCATTCTTAGCCAGCTAATGCAGCTGCAGCAACACAAAGTGCAAATTCCATCGAGGCTAGCTTTTGAAAAACTGAATCAAATCCGGGATTTCCCGCTTCTCAATGAAGTTGGCGTATTTGAAGTATTTTGATTGGGTATTTCAAGTTTAGACTGTAAATGATTGGCTGTTGCTTAAACCGAGCAACTAGGTTGCAGCAACTAGTTGCCGCCAAAAATGCACGTGTGAACGCGTGCGTTGCCGCGACTTTTGGTTGCGGCGACCAAGTCGCGGGAACTAAGTTGCCCGAAAGTTGCCCCGTGTGAACAGGGCTTTAACCTCTTCATTGTTACAGCTATACCTAAAAGTTGGACTATTTATTTGTTTATTTGGCTGTGTATTTATTAAGTATATTTATTCATTTATTTATTTTAATTTATTCAATTACTTAATTTTTATTTATTTATTTATTTGTATATATTTAACTACACTTTTTATTTATTTTTTATTTGTTTATTTTATTATTTTTCTTTTATTTAACTACAGTATAATACTGTTTTTATTTATTTATTTATTTATTTTTTAAAGAAGTAACTGATTACTTAAATAATAGTCCTTTCTAACGCCAGTAGTATATATATAGTGAGTAAATTAAGGGCTTTTTGAGCCGACAGCGGTAGGCCGTGAGCGTTTCGAAAAATTTATTGACTAAGTTAATAAATCCTATTCATATTTTTATATTTCATGCATTTATTGCATATGCTGCATATTATGTTCATTATTTTTGTTACTATATATTATTTAGCTAGTTTTTTAATATTACTTGATGTTTTGCTTCTTTTTAAATTTCTTTGAGCAATTTTTTAAGGATTTATTTATTTATTTATTTATTTTTTAAAGAAGTAACTGATTACTTATATAATAGTCCTTTCTAACGCCAGTAGTATATATATAGTGAGTAAATTAAGGGCTTTTTGAGCCGACAGCGGTAGGCCGTGAGCGTTTCGAAAAATTTATTGACTAAGTTAATAAATCCTATTCATATTTTTATATTTCATGCATTTATTGCATATGCTGCATATTATGTTCATTATTTTTTGTTACTATATATTATTTAGCTAGTTTTTTAATATTACTTGATGTTTTGCTTCTTTTTAAATTTCTTTGAGCAATTTTTTAAGTATACGTATTTAGATTTCATTGCTATTTATGTCAACTACTAAAAATTATGTATCTATCGCTACCTACCTTGGAAAGAAAACTACATAACTGATGGTTTTATTGTGTTGCCGTGTAAGCAGTGTAATAAACACTATATTGCCCGTTATTGCATAATTATTGTCTAGCGTGATTGCCGTACGTACCCTACCCAACGTACCCGACCCAATCCGGCATCAGATCCGCACGCTATGCTACTAACGACACTGACTGACCTGTTGCAACAGTTCTCCAATTTATCATCGGCTGTATTGTTATAAGCATCCACTGTAATTTCTTGTACGAAAAAGTAGTAGCTGGATTTAAGGACTCCTAAAAACAATAAAAAGTATGATAACGTCAGAATTTAAAACGGCAAGTTTACCCCCAAGTTCCAAACTGCGCCGAATTTCAGGACTAATCTTCTTATTTTATCGAACCAAGAGTACATAAGAGGAAGAGTATGACACTCATTATATATTATGCCTTAACGCTTGCGTCCAATCGCAGCGCGAAATAGCCCATTTTGGGAGGTTTTCAGGGGATGGGTACAAGACATGATGAAATGCCTTTATTATGGCTTCAGAGTGTCTTGTAACGAGGAGGATACCCCATTCAGTTCAGCACGGGGTCTTGAACAGGATGGGTTACCCCACCTCAAAACCGTACAAAAAAAGATATTTTGCGCTGCGCATTGAACGCAAGTGCTAAGGCATAGGCGTAGGAGCAGTGTCATACTCTTCCTCTTATGTAATCTTGATCGTACAACTGTAGGAACCGACAAGCTAGGTTTTCCGCAAGGTATTCAGTAAAGCATCAAGCGTTTACTTAGTACTTGCATACTAAGTACATTGGTCAAAGACTATCGTAAACCTATTAGGCTAGTGAACGTGTAATTTTTTAATTTACATATTTCCCATTAAATGTCCTTTTGCATTTATTTAAACTGCAAAGTTTCAGTTAAAAGCTTTCGGCATTGGAAGTTGGAAGGTACATAATATGTACATATGTAGTTATTAAAGTCGAAATAAATCACTGAACTTCTATGTTTACTGATGAAATGATATTCTGCAAATTTAACTGTGTCTGTTGTCGTGTCAGTTTGGAAGCAATTTGTAATATCGATTTAAAATATAACTATGCTGATAGGGAAGGCAACTGCAAGTTAAATGACACAAGTTAGGCCCGGTTCACACAGACGTACTTTTTGCTTTTTACTTTTTACTTTTGGGCCAAAAGTGAAATTTTCGGTTCATACAGAACGTATTTTTCACTTTTTACGCGGCGGCCTCGGCCGCCGCGTATATACTATATTGCGATTCTTTTCTATGATTACATACAGTTCTAATGTAAATACGCTGCCAGGTCAAGAAAATGCACTATTTGTGTGAGCGTGTGTGTTAGGTTGTGCATGTAAATACGTAAATTGCAACAGGCGATTCTGCAACAGCGTTTTTTGTGAGCGTAGCGTGTGTGATGTGTGTCAGAACATGCATCTATGTAGGTAGGTAGCCTAAGTTAAAGTACAACAGTGTTGTGACGAACCCTATTGTAGAAATGTTTCGTAGACTGGTTATCAATGCATGGAAACCAGGAACAAAACAATGGCAGTATGGAACGCGATTTTCAGCGCAAATACGTACGATTTTGGAACTTGAAGTTGGCCATCAGCCTTAAAATACATCGCGTATGGTGGAGTGAAGTTCAGCCGAGCACACAAATGCGGACTCATTATTTTTTTGCAGGAACTTTAGCTATGTATATACGTTAGTAAGCAGCTATGCATATGAGCAATATGACATGTAGATAAAAAGTTAAACTGCGGCATATAAACTTTTTTTCATGGGAACGTTTTTAACCACTAGTGGGTAAAGTTAGAGTCGTTGTTTAATGGAAAATTTTGGTTTTAATAAATTGTGTTGCCGCGTTTTATATTCGAAGAATATCCTCAGCACTGCAAGTATGTCGCAACGAACTCTATCCGAAATGAATTCAACTCTACTCACAAAACGTGCTTGTTACTTTTTACTTTAGGCCAAAAGTAAAAGTAGAAACGCGATCTACTTTTTCCTGTCGCTACCTCAGTAGCGACAGGACTTTACATTTATTTTGCCCTACGTAAAATACACGTCTTGCGTGTATTTACGTAGGCAAAATTGTGTGTGTGTTTCTCTGTAAAAAGACTGTTGTGTGTGAGCTGGTGGCCAGTCTACCAGCTTCTTTTGTTGTTGCTGGCTTTTTGGGTTACGGTAGCACCGAGATGGCAAGATGTGTTTTCTTTTGTTTTTCAAAACACAAAAAGAAAAGTTTCATTGGACGACAGTTCTGGTGTCAGAAGGTGTTGAATTAAATTAATTCAAGAATTGTTAAAAACACGTACATGCATACATACATTATGTTAGCACCTAAAAGGTTCAAAGGTTCTAGCAAATTATAAAACCTTGCAAAGGTATCATGCACGCTAACTTAATCCAACAGACATGAAGACAATCAGTGGTCTGCGCCAAATCGTTTTATCTGAGGATGTCGTATCTAAACCAGCTTTACTGCAATCTGGGCTTGGTGGTATTTTTAAACGAGGGAGGTGCCGAGTTTGGGGGCTGGCGTTGAAATCAAGCCTTAAGGGGGGGGGCTACCTGTATCAGTGAAATTTTTAGGTTCTCCGATTCGCTTCAAATTTGCACACAGTCTAGCCCCAGGGAAGGCGCATCGCAGATGTTACAAACTGGAACCAATATTTTTGCCAATTTTTTTACTAGGGGCTCATAAATTTTCAATTTTACGTGTAAATCATAGGCGCGAAAAAAAGTATTTTGTGGTTGCAAAGCGTCCCTATACTCGAAATTTTTACCACTAAAGCCCGGTTCATACTCGTCCTTGTCCCTGTCCCTATCGTTTTGTCCTTACGCGATTCCAAGAAAACTGCCTGGCCAAATAAGCCAACTTTTCGCATGAATAAAGTTGGGGTCTCTTGCAGATCGTGTGCAAAAAACTAGCCGGAACGTTTGTGTCAATTATTCACAGTAGCTGACCAAAATTTGTCCTTGTCCCTGTCCCTGTGTCCTTAAGGACAAGTATGAACCGGGCTTAACGAAGCTGATTTGTCACATGATTCGATAACCTAAAGTCATATCTCAACCTCTATGATTCATTTTTTAAAATTTTTGCACATGGCCTGAGCTGTGACGCCAAATGTGAAATCACTCAAATTTGGCGGCCTTAAAAAACGGCCATTTTTTAACTTTTCGCCCTCGATTTTAAAATTGAAAATACATATCAAAAATCTGGATCACACGATTTTGCGCTTACATATGTGGGCTGCTACTATGCCAAGTTTCAGCCTGATTGGCTTGATGTGGTTTGGGTTAGAACTGTCCAATTAAGGGCTACTTTTAGGCGTTTGTACGCACTCTTGCCTATGTAAATACACTGACAAACGCACTGAACCAAAAGTGCACCTTCAAGCTTAATTGTTCTTATCTGAGGTAGAAGTGCCTTGGAGGAGTAACATATGTGAAAAAAAAGCAAAATTGGATAGCTTTGATTTTTGACCTGGCTCGCCCCCCCCTTAACTATGTATTTCAGCATGCATCGTTCCGGCATATTACCTAGGATAGGGACAGACTGACATACTGTCCCAAATTATGTATGTAATTCAACTTAACTGAAGTTTAACTCAAGCTCAGACTTGAGACAAACTTTTTTAACGCAGTGCACCGAATGAGACGTTGCATGCTTGGGACTGGAGTCGAGTCGGGTTGTGTTGGGTCAGTAGGGCTAGTATTTTTTAGCCCGCGGGTAATTTTGTTGTTGTATTGGGTGGGTACTGGGTAAGTCAGAAATCGTGCCTTGGGGCTAATTTTTAAGTCAAATGAACATATATGTATATATACAGCTGAGCAATTCTGGAAGCAAACTGTCGAGTTCGAGGGGTACATACGGAACTGAGCTGGGTCCCTGAGGGAAGTACATACATAGGCACGTCAAGCGTGTGAAAGTGAATGCAATTTTCGACAAATGAGAGTCCGCATGGTAAAAAATCACTTCGTTTACTCTTCTGGTCAAAGTTGGCAGACCCAGTGATTGCGGGCAAGTGGTAAAAAATGGTTACAAACTACTTCCTTCCTTCCGTAGGAAAAAAGAATTAATGTTATTCTCAAAGGCAAGTACTAACCATAAAATTTGAAACACCTGTTCATGATTCAATTGTTCATGAATTTTAATGCTGTCATTTAAATGAGAAAACTTATAATTTACAAACAGTGTTGCATGAGTATCAAAAACTTTTTCAAATGTTGAAATAAATGTGTGCGACAGGTTAAACTTCTTTTGAAGGGAATTCTTCCAGTTGATGTCTATTCTACCGATTATATTTTGCACTCAAAATTACTACCGCTGGCAGACTGCACGGCTGACATGGCCATGGAGCAGAACTCAGTAAATTTTGCATAAAATTGCTGCTTGTTACTTTTTACGCGGCGGCCTCAGCCGCCGCGTATACTAGATATTAAGGCAAGCTTTGTAACAGAGCAATTCCCGAGGCCTAAATGTACGGTATGCTGTGCAATGGAGCAGCGAAGCAGGCTGCCACTTTCAGCGCAGTGTGAGAACGCGTGTTGTGTGTGCGACGTGCGTGTGCCACTGTAGGGCATATATTGGCATATAATTCCAGCACCCAACATCGATCATAGTTACTCAAAACATTTGTTCGTTTAATCTACAACGATAGGTCAATGAACAGCAAAATTTTACTTTGTAAATAATCAGCATTCCACAGAAAACCAGAGATTTGTATTCCTTGTAAATGACCATCTAAGACGACAGTTATTCTGACTGGTCTGACATAACTAGTTATAATTATAGCAGTGTTCATCCATCAGCACTGCTCATATTGATGCACTATTGGGCCCGATTTATTGAAACAAAATGTTCGTCATCAAAAGTTCGTCATCGAAAATGTTGGTCATCGAAAATGTTCGTCATCAAAAATGTTGGTCATAGAAAACGCAAATGTTCCTCATCAAAAATGTTCGTCATCGAAAAAACAAATGTTCGTCATCAAACAACCACATGTTCGTCATCGAAAATACATGTTCATCGTTGAAAAGACAAATGTTCGTCATCGAAAGTGTTCGTCATCGAAAATTTTGGATTGATCGAAATATTTTTGATTATGAACATTTGTTTTTTCAACAGTGATTTATCAAAAGACAAATGTTCGTCATCGAAAGTTCGTCATCGAAAATGTTTGTCAGCGAGAAATTTTTCGATGACGAGCTTTTGTTTTTTAGAACATTATTATGTTCTGAATGACAAAAGCTCGTCATTGAAACTTTTTTCGATGACGAATATTTCAACGGAGCTCGGTACCTCCGTTGAAAATTTCAACTGTGAACATCTTTAGGTACAGGTAAGTCACTAGGTCAAAAAAGTTAGCCCTTTCGCATTAAAGTTTTAGTTAAGGTTTAAGTGAGGCCAAGCCTTCAATTTAAGTTAAAGTTACTGTTAAAGTAAGTCTCAGGCGCTAATTTAAGTTAAAATTAAAGAAAGCCCAAATTCAATGATTTTTATATAACTTTTTTAAATAACTTTAATGTTAAAATTAAAGTAAGGGTGTTTTAAGTAAAGTTTCAGTCAAAGTAAGACCTGTAACTGTTTTGCAGTTAAAGTATGACCTCTAAGGCCCGGTTCATAGTCGTCCTTGTTCTTGGCCCTATCTTTTTGTCCTTGAGAAATTCCCAAAAAACTGGCCAGCCAAATATGCCAAGTTTTCGCGTGAATAAATCTGAGGTCACATTAAGATTTTATGCACAGAATTAGTCGAAACGCTTGCGTCAATTCTTCACAGCAGCTGACCAAAGTTTGTTCTTGTTTCTGTCCCTGTGAACTTAAGGACAAGTATGCACCGATCGTAACTTTTTTAATTTTAGCTACAGTTAAAATTTAACATTTTTGCCCTAATAGGCAGCTGGCAGTAATTTGTTTCATTCTTCTTCTATATAGAATGAGACATTATTATATACTATTGGTAGTAGTAGTAGTAGTAGTAGTAGTAGTAGTAGTAGTAGTAGTAGTAGTAGTAGTAGGGCTGCTACGAACACGCCTTTATATTACAATCTGTTATTGAAGATGCCCGCTACAAAAATAAGGACCTGTGTGTAGCATGGCTTGACATTGCTAATGCTTTTGGATCTGTGGCACATAATTTATTCACTGGTGTACTTCAACGAGCTGGAATGACCCCAAATACGATCGAGCTTATCGAAAATCTATATGATGGGGCACAAATGCAAGTGACAACAGCTAATGGTACGTCAGATTGTTGGCCTGTTTTGTCTGGCGTTAAACAGGGCTGCCCTTTGAGTCCTACATTATTTAAACTAGCAATTGAACCTATAATTAGAGCTGCCGATAAACTGAAAAAGGACTGTGGCTACAGCATTGGTGATTTTCATGTATCCATTCTAGTTTATGCTGATGACATAGTTTTGATTGCCAAAAACCAAACATCAATGGAAAAATTGCTAATAGAAGTAGAAAAGCAGGCTGACTGGTGCTCTATGAAACTAAAGCCAGAAAAATGTGCATCAATGTGCATACAAAAAGGCCATGCCAGCAGTGATCACAAGTTTACTCTAAGCGGTGGCACCATGGCGGCTTTAAAAGATACAGAATGGTATAAATATTTAGGAACCCCGATGGGCATACGATGCGATCAAACACCATCATATCTGCTACAACAACTAGAGGATGATTGGGCAAAAATTGTAAGCAGCCAGCTAGCTCCTTGGCAAAAACTAGATGCCTTAACACGCTATCTACTGCCCAAACTACAATTTCTCATCCGAGGATGTAGGATCCGAAAAACACAACTAACAAAGTTTGATAATAAAATCAGAAAGGGCATTAAAAAAATGTTGCGCTTGCCGAACCAATCTGCTACTAGTTATATCTACGCCGATAGAAATATTTGCGGTCTAGGCATTACGCCAATTGCAGATGAATATGATCTACTAACAATAGTACATGCCTTCAAACTTCTGACAACAACTGATGAAACAATAAAAAACCTGGCTTGGCACCAATTGCATAATGTTACATCAAAGTATCTTCGCAAAAAAGCATCTATTTCAGACTGTATGAGCTTTCTAAATGACAAATTTAGAGAACTACCTCTTAGGACATCTACTTTCTGGATGGATGTTAGAAAAAGCTACCGCTGGCTGGCTAGAAAATTGAACTTTGTGTTCGTATGGGAAAATAAAGGAATTGCTATTCGATATGGTCCAGACAGACTCCTGATAAATGAAAACAATCGCCATTTGCTTACCAAACATCTGCGACAAGCACTGCGGCTGTATTATAGTGACATTTTAAATAAACACAAGAATCAAGGAAAAGTCGCCCAATGCGCAACAGAAAACAAAAATCAAGCGCATGGTCATTTCCACACGACGGGGGCCTATACGAGCTTTTCTGCTTATAAATTTATACATCGCGCAAGGTTGAATGTTATTCCAACAAACGCAGCATATAAACAGTGGACGGGAAAGGGTGACCCGAGATGCAGAATCTGTGGCTATTCTCAAGAAACCCTTCCCCATATTTTAAACCACTGTATGAAACATTCAGCGTTATATCAGCTACGTCACGACAGTATAGTCCATCAATTGCAGCGAGCGATACCAGAAAAGATGGGGTTGAAACAAATTGACCAAAAACCAAAAGGGTCCACTTTGCGACAAAGACCAGATATAACGATAATTGACTACTCTAAGAAACAAGCTTATCTAGTTGATGTTAGAGTATCGTTCGAAAATGGGGCACATGCACTTTCAACATCTCGAGTGCAAAAAGAAGAAAAATATCAACAATTAGCTGAAGATATGAGAATTGGCTTGGGACTAAAATGTGTTAAAGTTTTTGGCTTTATTCTCGGATCTTTGGGGACTTGGCACAGGGGCAACAACTACACTCTCTCAAGCCTATGTGTCTCAAAAAGATATGCAAAACTTATGCGTAAACTACTTTGCTCAGATACAATTCACTGGAGCAGCCAAATCTGGCGAGAACATGTTGAATCAGTACTGCCACGTTGATGTTACTTTGAAGCAGCGTCGGCCAACTATTAAGAGTTTTTTTTTAACAATAACACTGTACATGTCTTTCTATTTGAAAATGTTATGCTACACTACTCTTTGCTGGTATACATGTATATTAGCGTTGCCACATTAAAATTTAGTAGTAGTAGTAGTAGTTAATGGGAGACTTTTGACTTTAATGAAAATGTTCTAATTTAGAATAATTTATTATTTATTATTTAGCGACTTATATAATTTTCAATGATTTCGATGACGAACATTTTCGATGACGAACATTTGGTTTTTTGATGACGAACATTTGTCTTTTCGATGACGAACATTTGGTTTTTTGATGACAAACATTTGCTGCTTCGATGACGAACATTTGGTTTTTTGATGACGAACATTTGCTTTTTCGATGGATGACGAACATTTTCGATGACAAACATTTCTGATGACGAGCATTTTGTTTCGATAAATCGGGCCCTGGTGTTTCAACAATTTTAAGTGTGCCGCGTTTTATATTCTGTAGAGTATTTTGTAGAATAGGAAACAGTCTGAGCTGACTGTCTCATGTCTCGCAACAACAAAAATTCTAAACAGTAAAACTTTGCTACTCACAAGACGTACTTGTTACTTTTACAATCTAGCCATTCAGAATGCTCTGAGAGAAGTTCCGCCTAATGACCTTTATTTTACGCGGCCCCCTCAGGAGCCGCGTATATACTATATTCAGATCCTCAATTTCCTATGTAATTTTAGGTAGGTCAAATTTTCAGTGTTAATTAACACTGGAAAGGCAGGTAGGTTGATCAGCTACCGTATTCTGTAGTGCTTGACTGCCTGCAGTGCAGAAGAGCGGTATGAAATTTTCAAAAAGTGACTGCCGGAGTGGGCTTGAACCACCTACCTTCCGATTAATAGACGGATGATCTACTAACTGAGCTAAGCCGGCCGTTGAGATGAAGTAGATGTAATGCAGAGTCTACTGTAAGGGTAAAAATACTCTGAAGCGAGTGAGCGTTACAAATAGATAAAAATAAAAAGATACAATTTACAAATAGATAAATAAAAACAAATAGAGCTTTACATAAACTAAAATTAAATAGAATTCTACGTAGGAATTTTACAACATTCAACCAACGACCCTGGTTGGGCACATACTGAC
>JASANF010021013.1:0-46277 GCA_030248245.1 Trissonchulus sp. WLG1_4
ATGTTGTTACTCGTTCAGTTACGTATTGCTGAGCAGGATAGTATTCAATAATTAATTAACTTTTTATCATAGTTTTTATAGCGTTACAAAGCGCTACTTTCCTTCTACAGTTAAGCAAAGTTTTATTGTACAACTGTAAAGATGATTTGTATGGAACGTGTTAGAAGTATACCAATTTGGCTTTTTTGAGCGCTTTTCGAAATCTGGCCGCTTTTTGTAGAGTGTGAAGAACAAAAACATTCGAAAAATGGCCAAGTTACTTAAAAGCAAATATCTAGACCCGAAAATGCACGAATATTTGATTTTTCAATAATTAAATGGACTATACGGTTTAGAAGTGAAAAGTTTTATTCGCGCTCAACTTTTCGAGTTCTATATCTGGGCAAGAATATGAGCAATTGAAAAAATTTTTATTTTGGGTCTAGAAAATTTGCAAAAGTTTATTCATGTTCATTTTTGTGTTTATGCGCTGCGCATGCGCTTAGAAAAGTGGCCAAAACTGTCAAAGTTTCATTCTCCTGTTGTGTAGTTTGGCTTGTTGGCTTGGCTTGCTCCTAAAAATTTTTCACATGATCCCGCTAACTTCATTCGCCATTATAAGAATACGAATTGGGGGGCAGCTGGTGCCTACCAGACGTGAGCATTACATATATAAGTCCCATAAAAATTATGCTCATTGGTCCCCCTGTTACGCTCTTGTGCCGTAGCTACAGGGCTCTTATTTTTTTATTTTTTTATTTTTAGTTCTTTATTTCTATTTTGTACTCATGTATGATATACTGCTTGGTGATATGGTGCTTGCACTTAACCAAAACTCACCCTCGCCTGAAATTGCATGCTTGCACTGAACTCTGTCTTGCATACGGCCCAAGAGTAAGCAGAAGGCCAGCATAGGGGCACAATAACACGTGTTTTAGGAGCTTGTTATTTCGCTTTTATTTCAGTTTCCGTGGTGGGTGAGTGTCTTTTGCTTTTTTGTACAATATGCAGTATATATATAATTTAAATTTCGCACAGTAGCATGGCCATTTGCCCTTAATTATCACTCCCCTCCCTCTAGTATGTGGTGTAGGGTATAATGTTGCATGTACCTATTATAGCACTTTTTCACCTTTGCATGTTTTTTTGCTGGTTTTTCGCTTTGGCTTGCTAGTTTTAGGCAAAGCGGAACGACGTCGCGACTAGCGATATTCGTGACACAGGTAATTGGACATGGCACTACAGGCATGAAGCATCAGTATTTGGTAACTTTACCAGAAAATAAAGTAAGCTACTTTGGTTTTTTGATTGGCGATAATTGCGCCGGACCTGTAATTGTATGTATCATGTTTGAAATAACTAAACACAACACATTCCAACACATGGGATCCGCTGAGATAAATGTCGCTTGCGCCAAGGCCAATAGGCTTGCGGGGAGGTGCCCCAGCCACTAGGCGGGCCCCAGTGAACATGACACATATATGTAGTACACAGAGGACATCATCTTGGTTGGAGCCTTGGACATATCTAGATAGAAACACTCCGTGTGTATATATACGGACTAGAAACCTAGTGGCTGGGGTGGGCGACACGGGAACGCCAGTAATTACCGGGCCTTCCGCTCCCCCAGCGTGACCCTCGTGTGAATAACCTATTGCCTGCTGTTTCGCCACAGGGCAGTTCTCTCGACCTTAGGAAGGTTGAGTGCGGTTTGTGTAGTTCCCGAACTTCTCTGTAACCGTGAGGGTGGTGAAAAAAAAAAGAATACGAATTAATTCATTGCTGACTTTATTCTCGAGAAAATGTCGTTTTAATCAACTAATTTTTTTCAAAAGTTTAAAAAAACTGCACATTCGTTAGTACCACCTTAAGCTTGAAAAAAACACAATCAAATAATTTGAAGCGAGAAAGTGAAGATTGAAGAATCCACGGCAGACTTCTAGCTTTTCCTGCTCTTTTTATTTTTTTAAATGTTTATTTTTCCTGCTTTTGTTGGTGTTTTTCAAACGTTTATGCTTCTTTAAAAAAGTATATATTAAATATTTTCAGGCCTTTCCGTTTGAAGGTTTCAAAAGCAGACACTTCCAATTTGATGGACATCTTTTCAATTTAATAATTTAATATTTTTTGACTCTTTGAAAATATATTTCGAATACATATTCGAATTTAGACCGTTTTTTTCATGCAATTTGCTACTTTTTCTATCATCAATATTCTACGAATTTTCTACAAATCATCTAATTATAGTTTTTCCTGTGATTCACCAGTAAATTGCACATTTATATATCTTTTTAATCAGGATTATTTGGGGTGGCTGGTGGGGTGGCTGGGTTTTACCCAAGGGTGGCTGGGGCTGGGGCTGGGGCCGGGGCTGGCAGGGTGGCTGTGTTTTACCCACTCCCAAATAATGGTTTTTCCTGTAATTCACCAATACATGGCCAATTTATGTCTATTTTATTGTGGTATATTTGGGGGTGGCTGTGTTTTACCCAAGGGTGGCTGGAGCTGGGGCTGGGGCCGGGGCTGGCAGGGTGGCTGCCGGCTGGGTTTTACCCACTCCCCAACTTGTGCTAATTTGTGCCGTTGAAATTACGTCGACAGCTGCACCTGTTCCAGAGAAAATAGATGTTGACTAGTGGGGCTGTCAGCTTCCAATTTTTGAATGGTGACAGCCCCACTAATTTGTGCTTCCAAGATTTTGCTGTAGAAATAATGTGCCGAATTTGTGCTTCAAATAAATAACTTTTTTTGTTCCTGCCGGACTAGTAAAGACAAGAAACAAGCCAGTTAAAAATAATGTGATTACGAAAAAAGTGTTGCTTGGCTTAGGCACTGAAAAATTGTTCAAAATTATCTGCTGGATCTTATTTTCAGTGTTTTTGGAACTGAACGTAGGCCAAGTACGAAGCCAAAAATGGATATAATCTTTGTTTTTGGAGAGTTTTGAGTGCGCTATGATGTTTTAAGGCATCGTCTAGGCTTAGTTGGCAGGATTCTTCAGGCTAAGCTGGCAGGATTTTTTCTGAAAATTTCGATTTTTTATTGCCTAAGCCTGAGCCTAAGCCTAAACCTAAGCCTAAGCCTAAGCCTGATACTAAGCCTAAGCCCAAGCCTGAATTAAGGCCAAGTTTGAATTTGGTTAAAAATTGGACGTTTCTAGCGAATTTGGCCAATTTTTCGGTAGGAACCCCGGAAAAAATTGTAAACATTATTCCGACTCCATTTAAACATTCGAAACAGCATTCTTTAAAGGTAAAAATTGCGTCAGTTTTGGGGCTCAAATGAGTTGACGCAGGGGGAGGGTGTCCCTCTAAAGGGGGGGGGGGGTACCCTAAATTTTGGTGCTGTTATACTTACATATACTGTATATTAGGGATGTCGCGGATATCCGCATCCGCATCTGCATCCGCGGATGATCCGCAACTTTTTGACATCCGCATCCGCATCCGCAAAAATTTAATGCGGATGTGCGGATGTTGCAGTTTCGGCAAAATTTACTAAAAATGTAGAAAATCAGACGACAATTTTGATTTTTTTGCATGTATATACGAATATTTTTGCTCTTACAACGGTGGATGAAACTTTATTCTAGGCTTTTTCACCTCACTGTTGGTTGCAAATCGCTCTTTTCTAAAGTAGGCTTCACGAATATTTGATATTGCGGGCATATTCGAACTAAGTTTTGCATTTGCATGTTTGAGAGAGACTAGTCTACAAACTTGTAAATTGTCACAACAATATCAGTTTTTAACTTGCATGCTTTCGTAGATTAAAAAGAATAGACAGAATACGTATATAGCAGGCGGGGGAAAAAAAACCCACCCCATTTTTTGGGGGAAAAAAAACCCACCCCAGTTCCGGAACTTGGGTACGTGGTACAGGTCTAAAAATTTGCCAGCGTATAGTACAGTCCCTGTAGGCAAACGTATATAAGCGGTATCCAAAAGGGGTCTCGCTGGTATTTTTTATGAGTCAAAAATTGGACCCCCCCATTTTTGACCTGACATGGCTCCAAGGGAGGTGAATTTTGGAGTCTCATTTCTCAGCACTAAGAGATGCGAGCTCAAATGTAAAAACACTTTTACAGAGGACTACCCTTCCTCTATTCATGACCGCAGTGGCAGGTCCCTCCTTCTTTCGTACAAGGGGGGGCGTGACCGAAATTAGACGGGGTAAAAAAAACCCATGTGGGGGAAAAAAAACCCACTTTTTGAAAATGTTCTGGTGACGTCGAAAAACCTAGTAGCTACCCCAGAAGACTCATGGTAGTGCAAAAAGACGTTTATTATTATCACAAATGCGCAAACTGACACTTTCTTGATCGAATTTTGGAATACGGGCCTAATAGTCGGACTTTGTCATTTTGAGGTCCTTTTGCAGCGGCAAGTAGTATTCTCTGCTACTATTGCCAGTTTTTTGTATGTTTTTAATTATAATCTGTTAATTTCTTTTGTTTAAACACCAAATAACCGAATAAAATTAAAATATGGCTGTCACGACCAGTCACACCCACTGACGGTACCCACCACCAAGGGTCGATGGCGTAAAATGTAGCCATAAAGTGCACATTTTGCGTGCATTTGAAGCGTTATCGCAACTTTTTAGTTGTTTTCAACGTTTTCAAGCGAAATTAAGGTGTTTTGTTTTCAAATCTGAAAATTCAAAATTTTATAATGGGCTGCGAAGGGCAGTTTTCAAACTTGTGTACCTGAGGCCCCATAGCAAATCTGCGCATAGTTTTGGCATCAGTGGCCTCTACTACTCCGAATACGTGCCATAGCGTTGAAAAACTACCGCTAACACACTTTTCGGGTGATTTATGGGGTGGGTTTTTTTCCCCCACATGGGTTTTTTTTTCCCCAAATGGGTTTTTTTTCCCCGGCAAGTTTTTGGCTTCCCGCCAAAAAACGGTAAGAGATAGCGAAATGAAACCGGTCCCAGCGTTTAGAGCAAGGTTAGGCCTACGACAGATTTTTTTGGTTTCCCGTGAAAACGTATAGTCTATGAGCTACATGACGAAATATGAAAATGCGGGTTTTATTTTCCCCGCCTGCTATAAAGCTTTTATATACACCAACCAAAACCAAAAGCATCACGTTGCCAGAGGGTCACGCTGATAGCCTTTGAGTTGGCAAGTTAACCAATAGCGTTTTAACCAAACTGTTGATGGCTGCGCATGGCTTAGAAGATATGTATAATGAATGCACAACTTCGATACAAACTGTTTTATCTAAGTCTCATTCCTTAGTACTTGCATTCTTGCATTCATACTTGCTATTTGGTGAAAAATTTTTCAAAAATTCGGCTCATAACTTGTTTAGAACGTATTCTAAAAAGATCCGCATCCGCATCCGCATCCGCGCGGATGTCAGAAGTCAACATCCGCATCCGCATCCGCATCCGCGGATGTCAAAAAAGTCACATCCGCGACATCCCTACTGTATATACATGTATGTGCAGGGGTTAGGGGGGGCAGACAATTAGAGCTTTTAGAATTTAGTCAATTGGAGACGTGCCGGAACATTTTTCCGGCCGAACCACAAAAACCCAAAAAGGGCCCCTCGTTGACTATTTTTTTAAGTTCGACCAAATATGAGTTTCAGACCCTGAGCCATTGTAACGGGGTCAAAACTTTTTTTTTTGGGGGGGGGGGGGGGTCTTCGGCCAAATTTCGGACCCCTGGACCGACCAAAAATACCGTAAATTTTGCAAGAGTTTGTGAAACTTTCCCAAAAAAGTGGCATTTTTATTAAATTTTGTCCATAGTTCCGGGACCCTCCCCCCGGCCCCTCGATTTTGGAGGGTCCCATTCCTCCCTCATATATATATATACATGTATGCCCTAAACCCTACGCCATGGCTACGCCCATGATTATATAATTATATTTTGCCGAAAATTATACGTAGCAAAATACCTGCAAAAGTAAGGAAATGCGGCGGAAAAGCGATCGAAAAAAAGTTGAAAAGTAAACGAAAATAAGCGGAACAGTGCACGAAAAAAAGCGGAAAACTGAACTAAAAGAAGCGAAAAAGTGAAGGAAAAAAGCGAAAAAGTGAACGAAATAAAGCGGAAACAGTAAAGAAAAAACGCGGAAAGGTCAAAGAAGTTAAACAGAAAACTGAAAGAAATAAAGCGGAAAAGTGAAAGAAATTAAGATGAAAAATAACGGAAAACTATATAAATGATATAAATCGACGGAAAAGTGGCGGAAACTTTTTATTTTTTGTCGGAAAAATAAATGAAAACTGACAAAAAAGTGACAGAAATCTGTTGGAAAAGTAATCGAAAACCGTTCTTCTGCTTAGAAAAGTGACAGAAAAAAGGCGGAAAATTAACCGAAATTCTTCTTTCACTTTTCTGCTAATTTTTAGTTTTTTTTTAAAATATTTTTCCTGTGAATCATGCCAGCTTAGCCTAGAGAATCCTGCCAACTAAGCTTAGACGATGCCTTAAGGGGGTAGTGTCGCGAAAGCAGTCGATTTTGCACGACTATAAAACTTTTTCAGTGAAAGATAGGTCGTTGTTCTTTATATATTCAAAAAATATGTTTCAAGGCATATATTTTTGCCAAGTTTCAGCAAAATTGATGCAGCATACAGTTAGCAGCGAAGTCGCAAAGTCGGAAAAATGACGTTTTGAAAACCTATTCACATTCGATAATTTCGTCACAATTAAAAAACTTTTTGTTACATTCTTTACGCAAAGTAAAAGCACATATGCCCTAGTTTATGCACACAAACTTTAGTGCAAATTGCATGAGTGGTTGTGGAGTAATGCCTGTTTGAACTGTGAAACTGTGCGTAACCTGTAAAGTACTCACAGCAAAAATGATAAATCGTGAAAAAATTTAGACACTTATTTTGAAATCAAAAGAAAAACGAACCTTCATTTTTTATTTTTCTTATTTGTGGCAAAAAATTGTGCGTCAAAACATTACATGTACTTCACAAGCTGGCCAATCTGATATCTGGCTTGATTTTTTTGAACTGTTATGTCTCTATTGTGTGATGTCTGGCTTACAAATGGTGATTGGTTGAAAATATTGGTAGATATTGGTAGTCTAGTGTCTGGCAGTATTTACTTGACACCATATGGCATTTCACTAGTTTCTCAGTGAACGTACAATTTCAAAGCAAAAAGTTCTCATTTTGCAGCCTATGAGCAAAACTGCTTTGGCGACACTACCACCTTAAAACATAACGCACTCAAATCTATCCAAAAACAAAGATTGTAGCCATTTTTGGCTTCGAACTTTGGCCTACGTTCACTTCCAAAAACACTGAAAATGCAATTTTCAAGGGGTCATAGCTCAGAAAATCCAAATTTGTGGATAGGGGTTCAATTACAAAAAATGCTTCCCTCAAGGTGCTCTACTCCAAAAAATAGGTCCACTATTTCCCTTCCCCAACCGCACTTGATCCGGTTTTTTAGTCCATACTGCAGCCCAAAGGATGTAAAACACGATGAAATTGAGTTCCTACTCATTGCTAATAGAACTACCGAAAAAATAGTTGGGTTTTTTCCTGGTGGTTTCGAGGCTTATTACTCAGAAACATGAGCAGTTAAGCCATTATTTTATTAGTGCAATATATAGTTTTTGCAATATATATTTTATTAGTGCAATATATGTACTATAGGTAAAAGTGGCCTTACAACAGCCGCGAGCTTTAATGGATCCGATTTATGTGAAACACAGGATGAACCGAAACTTGAAATTAGGGTTCTTCCGCACCGCCGTATAATTGTGCTTGTCTGTTATATATACCGGGGATCTATGTATGTATGTATGCATATAACCTAACCTGATACCACTATATATACCAGTTGAGAAATCTGGGGATCTTATGTTAAACTTTGATTAAAAGTTGAAAATTCAAAACGGGTGAACCAAGTCTATTGTCTTAATTTTGTTTCTTATTTTATATATAGCTTTGCTTTATTGTATGTTTAGTTAAATCTGTGTCGTTAAACGTCTATCGTTTATCTGACTGCGATGCGGTACACTCACGCGATAGTGGCCCGTGTGCCATCGCAGGTGGGCATGAATGCAGGCCCAGGCAGTTTGGGCAAGGGTGTTGACCTAAGTCGTGCTCGTAAAAATCAGGAAGCCTTCGGAGAAGCTCTGCAGGAAGCGGGGGTTAGTCTGATTGAGTTGCCGCCTGAAGAAAACGGCCAAGCTTCCACGCTGTTCGTCGAAGACTGTGCTGTGGTGGTCAACGGCACTGCTCTGATCACACGGCCCTCGCATCCCTCAAGACGGGAAGAAGTATGGAGTTTTTTGTGACTTTTTTTAAATAAAGTTTTCATTATGCACTATTGCACTGTATATAATTTTTTTTGCTTAACGCAGTAAATTACTATATTACATATATATATTATATATAGGGTAGGGATGGAAGTCTCGGTCTCGGTCAAAACCCGAGACTAGCCCAGTCTCGGTCTCGGTCTCGGTCTCGGTAGTCGAAAAGTCTCGGTTTGTACCCGGTCTCGGTTTTTGAAATCTGTGAAAAATTTTCCTGTGGTCCCCACTTTGATTTATATTTTTGGCAGGAAATTTTTTTCGGAAGTTTGTATTTCAGCAAAATTTCACACCAAACAGTGAGATTCTGTCAATTGTTTTCCGAAAACAGTTTTACCGTGGTTGTTTAGTTATCAGTAAGCACAGTACACACACAAAAATGTATGTTTGTGATTAGGTTTCTTATTTCAGATTATCTTTCAAGTCTGTCTGTGTGATCATTGGTATATTTTATTCTTTAGTATTAGTGGTTGGCTGGTCAACTTTTTTATGCCAATTGGTGGCTTCACATATATATATATATACTTAACTGTAATTTCCAGTTAGTATGAGTTTAGCTAAAAATAAAAAAATCTGTGAAAGTTCAACTAAACGCACTACTCAGAACTATGCGGTGACACGTCATGTAGTTCGGTAGATGAGAAGGGAATACTCTACTAACTAAAATTTAGTCCCAGGGGTTTGAGGGGGCCCCACTTAAAGGGGTGTCACGCCGAAGGCAATGAATGAAAGAGCGTCACGGCGCGCAGGTCTAATTTTTGAGCCAAAAACCCTTTCTATCTTGGGTGTATATATTTTAGCACGAACATTGGTAATTCCAATACAATCTGAGCGATTTTGAACTAAATTCGGCCAAACAGTGTCAAAAATTGCTATTTTCTGGCAAGAACAAGGACAAATCGCGTCTGCTTTGGACAAAGGTCAAAATTTCACAGTATTTAAGAAGACACAGTCCCACACCCACACAAAAGGAGGAAAGAACCACGAATGTAACCAAAATTGCCGTGATGCAGCTGTTAGTTATATATACATATAGGTGTCTGACCATGGTCATCTAATTTTACCTAAAAATGTGTAAAAAAGGTAAATTAAATCATTAAATCAATAGGTAAAAAAATTGCAAAAAATGACCCAAAGTCTCGGTTTTGGCGGTCTCGGAATTTGGTCTCGGTCTCGGTAGTCTCGGTTTCGTGGTCTCGGTCTCGGTCTCGGTTTCGTGGTCTCGGTCTCGGTCTCGGAAAAAAACCCGAGACTTCCATCCCTAATATAGGGTTCTGGTGCACCTATACGATATAATATAATATACTGTATACACTGTAGTATAGTGATAATATATTGTTAATGTATGCAGTTAAACATATACTACAAGTAAAGAGCAGAGTAAGCACAATTTAATGTAAAAATTATGGAATTGATAAAAATTTGCAGCGTAATGCTTGTTAGCGTAATTCTGTGGTTGCTCAGCGTTGAAATTAGCTAATTACAACAAAGCCACTATATATAGCTATTGACTTTGATTTGAGAAAAAGTATTTCAATTAATTGTAGCTAGTTTACATTTTGTGAATATTGGCACAATGAATGAGGCCTATTTTATATACCGTATTCGGCGCTACGCCGCTACGTCGGATGGCCACTAGCGCACTAGTTGTGGTTTTAGATCGCAGCAATTTTACGCGAGTACGGACTGCGTGTGCACGAAACGGATCCAGATAATAAGAAGGTTATGCTGGAGGGCAGTGATGTGCTGTTTACTGGTATGGGTCTGAAATTTATGATTTTGTGATTTATGGCGCTAAACTCTGACGGAAATTTTGAATGATGACGCAAAACAATTATATATGTGATTTCATTGCGAAAAACGCTAATTGTGTTGTGTGTGTGTTAGTTGTTCGGATTCGACTATCTAGGACTAGCCTAGTTTTTCAGGTTAAATTAACTATGTAGAAGTATATCGACGCTATATATATATATATATATATATATATATATATATATATATATATATATATATATATATATATATATATATATATATATATATAATTTTTTGGTTTGTCTAAGATCTGTCTCTAAGATTGTGTAGTTGTTTTTGCTGGTTTTGCATACTTGTCGTGATGTATCACTAAAGATCAGCAGACAGATGTTTTTGATTGTATGTGTAGTGCACTAGTGTTCTCCTTGATCATGTAACAGGGTCAAAATATGCCGGTTTACGCCCCCCTGGCCAATTTTAGGACCCCCTAATGGACCAAAATAGCGAATTTTTTGAATAAATCAAATCAATTCAAATTTATTCACACCACCCAAAATAATAACAAACGTACCAGAGGAAAAATATCTAGAAGATGTTAGTTTCATAACATTTAACATGTTACCAGAAAAATAAAAAGAACAAAATTAGTACTAATGTACATGGTAAGATGGGTGAGTAAAGGGAGAGAAGCTAGAAATGGCCATCCTACCACTCCCCTTTAAGGTTTCAATGTAAAATTGGGATTAGTGAATAATTTTCTAAAATCGAAGGACGGTATATATAGCTTATGAAAAGGACTACTATAAAAGAAAAGGAATTAAGAATTTAAAAAGGACTATTCTGTGAGAGAAAAAATGTTTTTTAATTTAATCGACTGAGAGGAATTTTGAGTTTCAAGAAATGACCACGTGTTTCACGACTGTTTGGAAGTTTGGAATCAACAAGTAATCTTTGCTAAGTGATTTCAAATTCGATGTTTGAGACGTTCTACATATATATGGCTTAAACTCTAATATTTTTCTCCAATTCTTGCACTGGTTTTCGGAACCCTGCCCTGAGCCCTCCAGTTTGGGTGTTAACTCGTCTTCCATCCCCCTTATCTTACATTTATGTTTCTGACTTGCATCTTACTGTATTTTCAGGTCGTGAATTCTTTGTTGGTCTAACCAAATGGACCAACGAAGCTGGAGCGCGAGAAGTGGCAGTGTGTTTTCCTGAGTTTCCTGTAATTCCAATCAAGGTCACTGGCCAGAAACACTTGAAGCATTACGTCTCACTAGCTTCCACTGATGTACTCGCTGTAGGAAATTCCCGAGAAGCTACCAACGTGTTAAAGGTATATATAAGCTTTCGAAATCAGCGTCCAGACATCTGTCGGCGTTTACGCCAAGAATAGACGACGGTTTTTTTGGTATGAAAAGTTTAGGCCATCTGGGCTCACTGCCAATTTTTTTAGGCCAGCGCCAGCTGAGAAAAAGCATATGCCAAACTCATTTTCGTTTCTTTTGAGAAATTTTTGAGTTCCAGGCCGAGATTCAGTCAGTGGGAGACATTTTGAAATTTCTTTAGTCAACGTCAGCTAGAAAGTTGTATCACGAACAGTTTATGATGTACAGTTTGAGTTACAATATTCACTTTGAAAGTCCAAATTTTCTTATATTGCTAGTTTTTGCGCGGCCGCCTCAACGGCCGTGCATACTAAGTTCAGTTAATGCACTGAAACGAAAAGTGCATGTAAATCATGCTCAGTTTCAGTGCATTGATTTTTCAGTCTGTGTAATAGAGTCTCAGCTGCCCAGCGAAACGCGCGTGTGTGGGTATGTGTGTGTGTGTGTGACGTGTGTGCGCGATTGAGTGTTGCTTTGCTTGTGTAAACTGTAAACATATTGCATGTACGCTAGTTGCAACGTCTGGCAGAGAAAGTAGTAATGAAAATGCACCTGAAGAAGTTAGACATAAAGGCAGTGCGAAGTAACGAGTGGTTTCACATTTTGTCTCAGCTAATGAGTAGTGTACGTAATAAGATTGTGGTAGATCAGGCTGATGTTGCGTGCAGGTCAGTTCGTTTCAAAAATTTTAAAAATATAGGCTAACTTAGATTTTCACATTAATATTTTTTTCTGAAAAAGTTTACAGGTTTGTTGTTGCACTAAGTTTTCAAGAAGCTTACGGTTAAACAACTTTTACAAATATTAATGTACGAAATCTAAAAACTGGCATTAAATTTCTTTTGTAATTAAAATTTGTAAGTGACAAGAAAAGGTTCAGAAATTTTCTATTGTAATTCCACATCTCGTCGTCAGTCGTAGTCGGGTTAAGCACTCAGGTTGAGTTGTTGGACACGTTGCCAACTCTGTGACGTAGTCTTGTGGATACTGGATAGCAATGGCGTTAACGTTCTCTGCAGTGTATAGAGTACACACTACACAGGTGTAGAGCATCAGATGGTGGTTCATCCAGTAGAATTGACGAACTGATTTTTGAATGTTTTTGTACGCCGCGCTACATTTTACCGGAACGGTAAAATAATACTGACTGCCATCGTGTGAAAAATGTTACGCTCGTCGACAAAAGTGCTTGTTTAGAAATAATATCGCGCTTGTGTTCGTGATTAATTTCTTTATATTTTTTCAGCGCATTGAGCGCGAGGCCACTTATCGTTATTCCACTCTGACCCTGCCGCATGACGAAGCTGCCAATTGCCTTAACGTCAATGGTACTGTGCTGTTCCGAGGAGAGTTTCAAAATTGTGACCGAGTGAGTTTTTATCACGTGTGTATAAATTAGATCAGCATTTTGTTTTTAAAGCTGTGGGTAAGAGAGGAGAGCCCAGTGTCGGTATTCTGCACTGTGGCAATGGGCCGGGCAAGCATTGTTCGTGTGTCAAGCCAAAGAGCACTTGATTACTCTAGCAAGCCTATAGATAGAATCTGGAAAAGTCTGAAGAAAGTCCTCAACTTGAGATGGATTGCGACGTTAAAGAAAAGACCAGTCGTCATCATACGGGGGCAGGAAGAAATTTTTGTGGGAGGGAGGTGTCAGTACATTTCCCGCTATTTTTTCTTCCTGAGCCACATTCAAGACATTCTAAGAGGTTAGAGGGGTGTGGGTGGGTGAAAACACCTCCTCCCGCCCATGAGTTGTCCTCACTTAGGATATTTTTAAAGATTGGGGCGATGGACGCCTCGTCGTAGATATACAGCAGGACTAGGGACGAATGAAGTGTATTGATTGCATATTATCCTTCTGATTTTTTTAACGTTTCAAAGCTGGGTGAGCTTTTCGAGTCCACCTGGTTCACTCTTTTGAGTTTTTGGTCTAATAATGGTCGACAACCAACGTGTGTTTTTGCACTAGCTTTGCACAGTTTTATGTTTATGGTGTATTTTTGTGTACGTTTATAGAAATTTCTGACACTGCAAGACTGCCAAGACCACCCTCCGTCCGCCGTCTGTCTCAGCGAACTGTGCAAACTGGGAGGTTTGCTTTCTCAGCACTGCATTCTCTTTCGGCGATTTCGACTACCCAAAAGTCTATGAATCTGTTAACTGTTACAGTATTCATACAGAAGGTGTTTCATAAAACTACTTGAATTTCTAAAATTCGATGAAATTTTGGTGGTTCAGCAAAACTAGGAGGAAAAAATGTTTTGGCCGTATTTTTAAGACCTTAGGGAAACCCTGCGTACAGTATTCCAGTTGGGATATTTTTTTTTGGGGGGGGAGGTTTAGCGGCCGCACATCCATGGATTCCCCACTGCTAGATTCTGTTCATATTATTTGTTGAAATTGTTAAAAAATCAGTTATTCGCTTGTTTTTTTGCCGTAGTTCAGCTCTTGTAGCTTGCTTCGCTTACTCGTTATGCTAATTATGCTAATTCCTTCGCTGGCGTGAGATATATTTATAGTTTTATGAAACACTTTCTGACCTCCATTGTATCGCTGGTCGCTGCCAGGCCTTTGGGCCTCCCAATAATGCATTAATTTACTTATGGTTTAGTTCATATCGCTATAATTTGGTAATACCTTAATCTCATTTATAGCAAATATTCTCGTTTTAGCATAATAATATTATTAGTGTGTTAAGCTAATAGCTCATTCCTTTACCAAAGGAAACCACTGTTTTTATTTTAGTCTAGAGGTTAGGATTATGAATGAATATCGGAGTAGACGAGTTGAAATAAATGAATGAATCACTTAATTGAGTTGAACTCATTTTTAAACTGCCACCGGACTAAAAGAGAATTGAAGAATTAGAATTGGTCTAGTGGAAATCTTAGTCCGTTTGGTCCGGTTAGTTTTTTCAAGTAGAATTTTAAGCATAATTTTTCAACTGTCTAGATAGACGGACTAAAATACACTAGTTTCCGTCGGTAAAGGAATGATGTGTCCTAAGTTTGAAAGGTTTTGGTCCACTAAGTGAAAATTTGACAATATGAATTTGAAGGACTGGTTGTTTACAGTGTTATTATTTCTCTATCCTCTATGATTTTTCATTGAAAATTGATAGAATTGAATTGAAAACAGTTTTAATTTTACATTCTGGTTGATATTAAAGTTTTGGACCAAAAAAGTTTATATTTTGTGTGCACCTGTTGTACGTGTAGTGTTTTTGCGTTGTTGTTGTATTTTTAATTTATCGTTAGTCAATTCATTTTGCTAGGGTTTAATAATTAAGCGTTGTATATTTGTATATGGGCTGTTTTTTTTATTTTTGGTTTATTGTTGTTTTATGACCTTATCTGCACTGGTATATATTATAATATAATATAATATTATGTACTACTTCCAAATCATTAGTAATTTTATTGTGCCAATGTTTTATGTATTGTCTTAAAATTCTAATGTACTAAGTAGTGTTGTTATAAAAATGTTTGTTCTAAACTGATAACGTAGCACTGATTTCGTTCATTATGTGTTTTGAATAATATTGTGGATTGACTTTTAAGTTGACGACTGAGTTCTGTTTCACACATCGGTAAAACATGGGATATATTTCAGCATTTTGTGACACGGCCCTGTAAGCAAATGGCGTGTGCTTTTTTTGGTAGTTAATATGAAGTGCCAGATAACCTAACGATGGGGTGTCCGGGTCGCTCACCTGTCACTGAAGCGCCGAGATTTGTACCCTAGATTTTTATCGTCTTTTGGCTTATAAATGGCTTTGGTCACGAACTAATGACTTCGCTGCTGCGACAAATTTGCTGAAATAAATTGCGAACCAACAGTCCATGGTTTGGGGTAACGTCCTTCCATTTCGACGTTACTCTCTTTTGTTCAGTTTAGCAAAATCATAGTGGTACTAGTCATTAATTTGTGATTTAGCTGTATTTTATTAATTCTATTTATATATTTATTGTATTCGTCACATAAGTAGACAATGTTGTTGAAAATAGCAATTTTATATTTAGGGTTGTTAGATGTGGCAATAGGTTATGTTATTCTTTTTAGTCACAATGGTTTGTATTATCATTAGTTGATATTTTGTTGTTTTTTATGTACTTAATTAATGAGCTGTGTTTACTGTGTCAAGGCACTAGATTATTTACTGATTTACTGTCCTTAGCTTGGTGATTTTCCTCAACTAGGAAGTTAACGGACCCACCCAGAACAGTGATTGTCATTTGTGGGCAGAAATAGACACCAATTTAGTAAAATTGGAGTGAAACGGTAATCTTTCATATTTTGTGGCTCAGAAAAATTCATCTCAGCTTGAATCAACGTGTAGGAAATTCTTGTGCCACAATTCTGCGGACTAATATCCAGCCCGCGGTTACCTACGAATTCTATAGGTTGATGCCTTGGGTGTACTTATGCTGTTAAAGTATGCTTCTAAAAGTAAATATCGATTTGTTTGCTTTGCTGTTATTTTGAGCTTATAATAGGTATTATCTTGTTTCTACTTTTTTTATTACGGACAGTTATGCTACAGATGCTGCGTGTACTAAATCTTTTTAAGACTAATGTAGCGACTGAAATAGAGACATAATATAACAGTAATTCCTTAACCTAGTGGAGCGCATTCAAAATCTTGCCATTTTTTATGAGTTTGAACAACAAAAACATGAAAAAACTTGGAGGATGCTTGCATCATCATTAATTTTCTCACATCATTTATTGAGCGATGTTATATTTTCTGTTATACTACTAATTTTTGGATTTGTGGATTTGATGGCAGATGCATTTTCGCAAAGTACTATTTGAAAGGAAACTGATTTTTAAAAAAATGAAATACGTATAATTGTCTTTTGTTCGTGCAACCATGCTAACAAAAAATGTTTTATAGCTTTCTGATCGAATGTTTTCTCTGCTTGATTTGTGGCGTACTGCACTGCAAGTTTAGTTACGCATGCATGCGTTTTTATATACCTAAGTGTAGGCTGAACAGCTTTGTGCAAAAATTTGCAGCTTCGTGATTTTTCTTCAATAAATGTTTTAATGTTTTGGCTGATTGTGTTTGGTAATGTTGTTAGCGTTGTTTTGTACGTACGTACGAAAACATTAAGCCTCACGGAGACATATAAATTGAAAGACAATGTTGTCGATTATGGATGAAAATTTTCGAATAACATGATTGCATAATTGCACAGTATGCAGTTTTATGAAATGGGGCACAGATACTGAGCTACTTGTAGACCTCTTCAGTTTTAGCCCTGTGTAGTTAGTTAGTAGTCATTCAACAAGGTCACGGCACGTCTCCATCAGCAGTGTTGATTGGCTGAACTTGGGGTTTAACCAACAACCCAGGGAATGGTGCATGAAAAGCATGATACCCCACTATATGGTTGGATCGGCTGCCGTTAGCTTTAGCTCTTGCAAAATTCTTGAGTTATTAACAGCTTTCGTTAGCTTTATTTTTGAGCCGAGCCGCTGAGTTCTGACTAGAGTTAGTGGTTTGCTCCCGCTTCGGCACTTTCAGTATTATAGTTTGATTACGAGAATTAGTTACTGGCTGAAAAGCCAACGTAGGTTAGGTAGGGGAAAGCGCCCAATTACGAACAGTTTCGTAATAGGAACACTTTCAGCTTCTTTTGATTGGATTATCTGTTTGGGTGTAGCTTTCTAGCCAAAATTTAAATGGCTCATAAATGCACGTGATCGCTTTAGACTGACTCAGTTTCAAGCCGATTGGTTGAATATTTGTAAAAATGTACTATTTTTTATAAAAGTGGTTCATCAAAATTGAAAAACAACGGTGACCGAAGAAGAAATTATCACCGTACTTTGCCCCCAGGATTCTTGAGCGGGGAATAAGTTTTTAAAATAATTTTTACATCATCGCAAAGTAAATTTTATGCACTGTTCATCTACGTCACTTTCTTTATAAATCTTGAAACTTTCTCGCTGACATTTTTCCGAAAACCGCCATGTGGCAGCAAATTTTGCTTGGTTTCTTAATACGAACGCATGCACTCAGAATTGGCACCCATTCGAGAACAGGGTCTCCTAATAGGAACCCATTACTCTTGGTAAGCAGTGTTCGTATTAAGTAACCTTGGCTCACTCCGGGATTCTCGCCAGCTAGCGTGTTCGTATTTAGCCACCTTTTTGCCAGCGTAGCGAAATTTGCTGATGCTGTCTGCTCAGTCACCAAGAGTACGGTGTTCTTATTCAGCATCTTTACTTCCAATTAGGCGACCACCCGTTCTTTTTAGGGTGCCGTTGTACCGCTTAAATTTGGATGTGTTCGTAATTGGGCGCTTTCCCCTACACAGGCAGAAAAGGAACGGAGGTTTTCCAACGAACCTTTCTAGTGTTAATAATGAACACTAGAAAATTGGCCTACCCAAAATTACATAGGATAGTGAGATTTTGAATTTATTTTATACACTGATGTATACATGGGGCCATGTAAAATCTCTACCAATTGCCTTCGTGTGAATCAGGCCTGAGTGTCAACAATTGTTATAGCTACTTGTATGAACTCACCTGCGGAGATGGCCGGTTTTGCAGTATAAGACATTGTAAGTAAGGAAGAATGTCGTAATGTGTACTGAAACTCACTCCACTAGATTGTAACGATTAACGGGCAGTTAGTTAACTGTTTATGAATAGCGTTTGTGACCGGCCGCGAAAGCCGCCGGCCGGCTCCGGCCGGGCGGCCGGCCGCAGCGACCGAATTTTTGGATAAAACCAAATTGGCATTTGTTATTGACACCAAAGTGTCATTTTGGCATAAACTTAGCCTGCCGGATTGTTATGCCGGCTTAAGTTTGTCAGTCGGTTGAATCTGGCTGACCGGCCGGCCGGCCGGCGCCGGCTTTTTTCGGCCGGCCGGCGACCATCAGGCCGGCCGGCCGAAAATTCCGGCCGGTCACAAACACTATTTATGAACACTAGCTCGGAGTATTCGAGCTTAACCCTGCAACCAGAAGCCACAGTGTCGCCATGTCTCGATGTCGAAGCCAGTGCAACCAAAATGTTACTAAGAGTACATAATAGGGAGTCCCTATTAGGCTCGATTCATACTTACAGCCGTATGTCCGTTCAGCCTGCAGAATGACGTCACTAGCAGCCTAGTGCAGTGGATCAGCCAGCGCATGTGACGTCATTATTTCGTCATTTTGTCGGCTGAACGGACATACGGCTGTAAGTATGAATCGAGCCTTACCCGATAACAGACACTAGCAAAATGCAGTCTTATACAACGTTCACCTTTTAAAACATTATAGGTATCTGTGGAGTTAGTAACATTACAATATTATATACATGTTGGCTTCACTGGATTCGACATCGAGACATGGCGACTTGAGGTTTTGTAGAATCTTCCTTGTACTCTTCAGCCAACTTTATGGCCTCTTGTAACTTTTTAACACGACAATCTGTGTTGTCAGTTACCACAAATGTTGAAATGCCCTTTAGAACAAAGGCCAATTTATCAGTTCTGGAAAACTGAACACGTACAGACTGATTCGGCATCCTCAGTGCATCCAGTGGTGTACAGGAATCTTTGCGAGGACCTTAGCCGGCCAGTTTGGGTAGCCTCGAGGCTTTTACACATAGGATTTTATTGTCAGCACTTTCATGAACCTGTACAATCTTAGTTAGTTTCCAAGAACCTCTTAGCAGTTCAGGTTCTTTCATGAGTACTGTTCAGCCTACTTCTGGCCTTATTTTCTGTCCATGACTTGCTCGATGGTAGTAGCCTCCCTCCTCTTGAAGCATGTTTAGATAATCAGTGGACCAAACCTTCCAGAATTCATCGAGGAGTCTTCGACCCGTCGACCATATAAACTGAAGCTCACCTGAGGTCATACCTTCTTGGGCCCAGCTATCGTCATTACTGGGCCTCATTGGTCTGATATCCGGATTTAGTGTCAAAAATATGGTGGGGTTAGGATGCTTTTCTCGGTCTCTGTACCTACGTACAACAGCGGTCTGGAATTGATTATAGCTTCAGCTTCGCACAAAATGGAGCTAAACTGAGTTTTTGTGAAAAAGGCTTGTCCAGTTGTCTTCCGAAGACACACCTTAACTAGTCCTATCATTATTTCGTAAATTTCGCCCAGGGAACATACTCGGTAATAAAGTGCAAGTTAAATCCATTGTTAGCAGAAAAATCCGTGACGCAGCCTACAGATACAGCCTTAGTCCAGTGACCCTCAGCGGCTCTCGCCATCAGTTTGAACTGAGGGTATTAGCAGATATCATAGTCTTAGGTTTCCTTCTTCGTGAAATAAATCGCCTGAAAGCCATTAGAAATTGATAGGCAGACATGTTTGACACAATCTCCAAGTGAATTGCTCTGGTAGTTAGACATGTGAATAGGGCACCCATGTATTATCTGTATCCTGACGACCATTCTTAATTTTCAACGGTCCAAAAAAATCAACCTTGAAAAGCATAGATGAGGTTTCACTCGTGCACTTGGTAGCTCTGGCATTTATGGTCGAGCTAGTAGTCGTCCAGTTGCCTTTTACGGGTCACGCTCCTTGTGAGTACCTTTGAGGGTATTCGACGCCGGTGGGTGACCAACCGTTATATTAAAGTTGTTTGCAATTAGCTGTGTATAATGATGGTTCTTTGGCAGCGACTTAGGACATTTTTCTTCTCAAGCCATCTCAGATAGAGCTAATCTTCTTTTGCACCGAATCAGGCCTTCGCTGTGAAGGAATGGATCCATATGGCTCGTAACTTGCTTTTTGTTTTGCTAAATTGCCGTTATTATGCCACAATAATGCTTGAGTTGAACATAGCGCTCCCAAACACTTTACCTTCTTTGATATTTTTGGCAACTAGCCGTTCTTCGCATTCTGTCTTCTTCCTAACATTTTTCAAGAATTTTAGACACCAGACTGACTCGCAGCAGCCTCTTTAGATTGAAATATCGACTCATGTCGATTTTTAGAGGAGGCTTTAAGCCCTGTTCTGGAGCTACTAATGATGCTTCGTGTATGGACTTCTTTCTGTTTTTTATTTAATAGAAGAGAGCCCAAAAACCACACCCCGCCCCCCCCCCCCCCCCCCCCCCCCCCCCCCCCCCCCCCCCCCCCCCCTCCCCCCCGGGCCCCCCCCCACCCCCCCCCCCCCCACCCACCCCCCCCCCCCCCTCCGCTCCCCGCACCCACAGGTCTCATCCCCAGACCTCAACCATACCACCCTCCCCCCCCCACCCCAGGTTCTCTTCCCCCCCCCCCCCCGTCCCCGCCCACCACACAGAACTCCTCCACCCACCCCACCAAGTTCCACCTACCCCACGGCCCCCCCCCACCCGACCGGTCGCCGCCCCCCCCCCCCCTCCTCTCCCCTTCCAAAAAACCCCAAAAAAAAAGACAGCGACGCCCCCGGCCCTCCCCCACCCCACCCACCACCCCCCCCACCACTCCCCCCCCTCTCTTATGCTCCCGTTTGCCTAAAATCCTTCTGAAATCCCCAATCAGGCCATTCATATTTGGCTTGCTTATCCAATCGGGTTCATGCCGCCAGAAAGAATCCAGGTCGCATGCTCTTTCACCTCTAGTGACCCAATCTGCGAGATTGTGCTGGGTTTGAACATAACGCAATTTTACATCGGAAACGCTAGTAATTTCGGCAACTCGGTTTCCTACAAATCTGTCCACTTGGTTCTGAGTTTTCAGCCACGACAATACACATTTAGAATCGGACAGAATCATACAACCTGAAAGAGCTATTCTGACATGTTTCGCCAAAAATTTGAGCAATCTTCAACCAATTACAACACCCATCAATTTCAACCTTGGAATCGACAGTTTTTGACTGGATGCCGCCTCTTAGACGTGAGAAAATTTGACCACACCTGGTTACCAGCTTGTCATTTCAGGTACCCTACAGTGACAAAGCAGTGCATAGAAGGTCACAGAAAACCACAAGTTGACAATTTTTTGTAGATGATGACAGTAGCTAATTCGCTTAAGTATGGACTCGCAATCTTCCACGCCTCCTTGATTTCGTCTGCTACGGCAATGTCCTATTCTGTTTTAGATTTGCTGATATGTTGCAGGGCCTTTTTGCACTCAACAGTGCATGGCGAGAATAACCCAAGAGGGTAAAAAACCGATGACAGGCCACTTAAGATCTCGCATTTAGAATTAGCTTTGATTACAGTCGACTATGATGGGTCCTGTACCGTCATAGTATCGGCTTCGGTGTCCCATGAGAGAGCCCCAACACTTTTACTTTTTTAGGCCTTGACCGGTCTATGATTGGAACTTGATCCATGATTTTTTTAGAATTCGACGACCATTCCCGAAGAATCATCGATGCCATTCGGAAAATTTTCTCTGCTTCATCATCAAACTTTACAGCGTCTTCAGTTGTCTCAGTTCCCGTGATGACGTTGTCAACGTATAAATTCCCAGAAATTGTTAGCCTCATCGGTTCCGGTTTGATGAAGGTGATAGGCTATAGTATGCGCAAGCAATGATGGACTACAGTTCAGCCCAAACAGCACACGACAAAACCTATAAACTTGTATGTTTCTTTTCACACGCTTGAGTCCGGGATTTTTGAGCCATAAAAATCTTGCTGCGCCTCTGTCTTTGAGGTTGATTCCGATTTGCAAAAAACTTTTTCGATATCAGCTATTTTTGCAACAGGGTTAAATTGAAATTTTATGAGGCCTGCTAGATCATCACGCATAATAGCACCACGATAGAGACACTCGTTTAGGCTTGGTTTACCCTTCCCGCTGCGCGCCGAATCGTCGTACACAATCCGTACTTTAGTTGTCTCCTTTTGGAAGGTGACGACCGCATGGTGGGGAATGTAGTGTACGACGTGAGAACAATTTATTGTGGTATGGGCAACATTTTTGATCACTCCTTGCTTTTCGCTGATGAACTAAAATGCAGAAATCATGCTCATTCAGGCATACGAAGCCTGCTGCCACACCAAGAACCACTTACAGTCTGTGCAGCGAAACAGGCGAGACGAGAGCTATTTCATATTCTACCTTCCAGTTTCTTAAATTTTTGGGGCCGCCTTGATTATTTCGTCATACTTGGTGTATAGATCGTCGTTGCCTTTCACCGCGCAACCAAAGACTCTAAACGTCGTTCACATTGACTGTAATTAGATTGAAGCTCAGTACATATTCCACGGCTGAGAAACGGAGTATAGGTTTTTCTTAACTGTGACACTTTTCATCAAACTGCTAATTGCTTTGACATCATCGCTTTCAGCTGGGTCATCTTTCATCCCAATACAAGGGACCAAAGATCAGATACTTCAGGTTTTTTTAGTTAATATTTGTTCTCCTTAGGCAATTCAACAAGACCTTGAAGATCCACCAATCGCCCGCCATGATAGCCGCCCATTGACGCAGCATCTGGATATTTCCGTTCTAGAGGCAACCTCCCGGAGAGAATATAGCCGAATTCTGACCCAAGAAGGTACAACCCAGCGCCAATTTTAACTTTTTCCCTAGTGATGAAGTCTAGATAGTAGTCGTTGACAATCATGAGGTTGATGCATGAACTGCATGACGATTTCTTCAAGACTGCATCTTTGCTCTTCCAGTGTAGCTAACTTCGGCTCTAGATCCTTGATAATCTTGGCTGCTTCGTTGGCATCTTCAGCTTGTACCTGCTCTGCAACTTGTAAGGATTGCTCTACCTGCTTTTCTCTTTCCAGGTACCTTACCTGACAACTTGTAGTTCCACAGAGAGATTTGACACTTGAAGTAGACATTGGAGCCGGTAATCAGTTTGGATTATCACAGCAACTTGTAGTAGCGTAGTTGTAAACGCCAACAGGATTATTCCAGGCAGTAGTCGTCCAGGGCGCGTCCGTCTTCTGCTTTTTCTGACACTAGAACTCTTAGCACCATCCAGCAGTTTATAATTGGAACAAAAGACTTTTAGATTGTGTTACAGAAATTAGTGGTCTTATGCAGGCAGTATCAAAAGACAGTCGTATACAAAGTTCAGCCTTTTAAAACTTTATATCTGTGAAGTTAGTAACATTACATGTTGGTTTCACTGGATTCGACATCCAGACATGTCGACACGCACTCCCCAAATCATCTTCCCGCGTAATCGCACTATCAGAAGCCCGATGGTAAGAAGAGAGGGAGACTGAGGTGTGTTAGTTGTAATACACTTGACAATAAAAACACTGATGGGCAAAAGTTGCTGGACTTTCTTAGGCAGTATGGGCTTAAAAATGTTGTGGAAAAAGCAACAAACCCAATGTCTGAGACTCTTCTAGGTGTCGCTCTTGTTCAGTTGTCTGCCAAAATCAATAAAGTCACAATATTGGACAATGGCGCTTCAGATCACTGTGCCTGCATAGTTGATTGCGGCATTCAAAAAATAAAAAAGCCACCAATAGCTGTAACACGCAGCTACATTAAAGCGGCAGATTTGACCACACTTAGGCAAGAACTATCACATGCGGACTGGTGCTCATGCTATACTGAAGGCTCTGAAATACTAGAAGACGCTAATAAAGTATGGGCTAAATGGTTTGTTCTCCTTCAAGTCATTCTAAGCAAGTTTACTACGCACGTTACGCGCCTACAGAAAGCAAATCGGCCACCGTGGCTCACCCGGCACATTGAAAGAGAGATACGAAAGCGAGACAAACTAGCTAAGCTTAGGAAAAAAACACCGGCTGACTGGGAGGTTTTTCGAAAACAGTAGAACTTAGTAACCTCCCTCAAGCATCAAGCAAAAAAACTTGTAAAAATCTTGTAAAAGTCCTATTAACGAAGGACACGCGAAATTTTCATCGGCAAATTCAACTCCTTACTGGTGTAGGAAAACCAAAAGGAGAACCACTAAATTATGCCATAATAAACGATTCGATTGTTCACGACAAAGCTCAATTAGCCAAAGAAATGAACGACTACTTTTGCTCCATAATACCTGAGCATCTAACACTTACTGAGACAGAGCTTTCACAACATTCTTCCGTTAAAACCATCGAGAAAATGCAACCCAATCCCTTTACACTTGAATTCTTGAATGATAATGAAGTAGTCACTATTTTGAAAAAAGTCAAACCAGGAAAAGCCGCAGGTTTTGACGATATCAAGCCATCCTTGTTGCGAACGTTGGCAGCGACAATCTGCTCGCCCCTAGTTGACCTTTTTAACCGTTTTTTGTGGCTGGGAAGCGTATCCAATCACTTTTAAAAAGAAATACCTAGTCACCCCAGTTCATAAAAAAGCTAGCTGCGTGCGTGCAGCCACCGTGTAGTTGCACGAGTCAGCTGTGCAACTACAGACCAATAACTGTTCTGCCTGCCATAGCCAGTATTTTTGAAAAAGCACTGCTTAACCATCTAGGTCAAAAACTTAATCCTTTACTGCCACAAGATATGTCAGGTTTCCGTCTAAAACATAGCTGTGAAACAGCTATTTTAGAGCTAACAGAAAGCATACGCAGAAATATTGATAACAAAGCTTGCGTCGGCCTTCTATGCCTAGATTTCTCCAAAGCCTACGATACTGTCGATCACGATCTCCTTATCGCAAAGTTGTGCGCTTTTGGAGCATGTTCTGCTACTACAAGGCTGCTCAAAAGCTTTTTAACTAAGCGAACGCAATGTGTTAGAGTCGGCAACTCAGGATCTTTACCAAAACCTGTAACAAAAGGAGTGCCCCAAGGTTCTGCTTTATCTCCAATGCTTTTTAACGTCTATGTGGCAGATTTATCATGGTTATCCAGTGTGCAACCAATGACGAGGTATGCGGATGACATTACGCTCCGCAAGTCAGCCGAAAGCACTCCTTATGTTAAAGAAAAGCTTGAGAATGCCGCTAAAAAGGTCCTTATATGGTCTCAGGCCAACTACCTCAGCTTGGACGCAAGTAAAAGTCAAAGTCTGATTTTCGACCAGCGCGGGAAACCGATTATGGATCACATACTAGTTGATGCCAACCTAATACAGCTGGTGCCATCAGTTAAAGTGCTAGGATGTGTCATAGAAGAACGCCTTAAATTTACGGAACAAGTTAATAACTCACTTGCACGAGCTTCGTGGCGCCTTATTCAACGTCGACAAATACGAAAATATTTACCGCCTTATGTGATTGCTAAATGCTAACCTATACAAATGCTACATAAGATGCCACCTGGAGTTCGCCAGTGCCGTTTTTCTAGGATTAAATACTAGACAACCGCATCGGCTGGAAAGCTTCCAAAGTGCCTTGAGACAACTCCTAAATCTGCCATTCAGGTCGAACCCTCTACGCATAGTCAACAAGCTTGAGAGAGAGGCAGTGGCTTCATGGACTATCCATAGCTTATAATGCGATAGTTTTAAAATCGCCGCAATATATGTCTGAATTATTCACAAGATGTTCGTCGAAATATCCGATGTGCCAGTCACTAAGATTGAAAATTGTAGCTCACCAGAGTGCCCTGATGGCAAAATCGTTCACCGTAATGACAACGCGAAAATGGAATTCATTGCCTTATACTGCCACTTCCGGATCCTTGTCAGAATTCAATCAACTGTTCGAAATATAATCTTTGACGATTAATTTATTGCTAGCATTATTTTTTGTTTATGCATGTATATATACTCGGCACATTATCGTAGCTATGCTAACGAGTTTTAACTCTATTAGCGCTCGATGTAAATGTAATAAATTCAAAATTCAAAGTGCTGTACAATGGGTGGAAGCTTTGGGCTCCTGGCAGCTTAGTTAAGTTTGAATTATCCGAGCTAGTGTTCATGGACAGCTGGACAGCACCTACTCGTCTGTAGAGTTCTGCCACTTGCTAATTTTCCGGGCCGGGCCGGCGCAGGCCCAGAGCCTGCGGGTTACCCTGGCACAGACTTGCTCAACAGAGAAAATTCATTGTGGGTGCGTCTGGGTGTAGTATAAGTGCTTGCGCACTTGTAAAATCAATATATATGCAATGCAGGCATTGTTCAGCAGATATCTGTTCAATGCAGACAGTCCTAGGCATGGCGCAGTGGACCGCGCACGCGCCGGTGTGCGGAATTTTACGGGTGGGGCCCCGCGCCGGCCGTATTCGTGAAACTTTGGCCCGCGAGCCCGCTTCCCACTACAAACCCCATCAGAACTCTACCCGTATGTCATTTCTCTGTGTTTTAGTTTTTGTAGTTGGTTAGGTTGCGATGACCTTTGCTGTTGACGTGGTTACATAGCTATTAATATTCCAGTTTTACGTGAACAAATAACTTTTTGCCTTCTCTAATTGACATGACCTTGCATTGCTACATAACATGCTAAGTTTTCCGGACATTTTTTATTCAGGTTCATTTTGCATGTACTAACCCAGTTTTTTTGGAAAACGAGCATAACAAAGTTTTCTGCTTCCCTCAGCTCAGCCGGCCAACTCAGTTTGGTTAATTATGCAAAGCCAATAATGTTCTTAGCAAACAGTTAGCTCAGCTCCAATCTGGGAAAATGTACAGCATCTGCTCTGTAAATAGGAAAAACAAACATTTCTCATTTAGCGCCCTTGCGAACAGAAAGTTTTACAAATGACTCGGTGATTCTCATTAGCAAAGCCTTTTGTTTACAAGCACACGTCTGCCACCTGCTAATATCCCAAAGTTTGTGAGTTCTGAGTCTGTCATTTTTAGGATTTCTGTTGGCTGGGGTGTGTTTGCCACTTTGCCAGCACTCTGGATTGACTAAGTAGTAAGTACTCGCATAAGAGGAAACCATTCTTTTTAAGGAGGTAATTGCGTTTGTTGGTGTTGTTTCTGAATGGCTATAACTAAATGTTTAGTTATTAAAATGGAAAACGCTTTTCTAAATTAAGCAAACTTATATTTAGCCTAACAGTATGCCGCGCATATGAACATT
Source organism: Trissonchulus sp. WLG1_4 (assembly GCA_030248245.1). Lineage (NCBI taxonomy): Eukaryota > Metazoa > Nematoda > Enoplea > Enoplida > Ironidae > Trissonchulus > Trissonchulus sp. WLG1_4. The sequence continues at coordinate 27,285 of JASANF010021013.1, forward strand.
CTTTTTTCTGGCATCTTCCTTGAAGAAAAAGTCCTTTACCAAACCTTACATTACATTTACGAATACGAATCATACTATCATTGGAACCAAGAGTCCATAATAGAAGTCTTATTTATTATGCACTCTTGTTAGAACTGAAAATTGGTAACGTTTTTGTCACACCTAAAATCGCTAGGAGTCTGACTTTTACTTACTAGTCAATTTCCTAAGAAAAAGCTAAAGGCCAAACCGTCGAAATTCAGCGCGTATTCTAAAATTGGGGGCTGGGGCTGGAAATTACCCAGTTTGGGCTGGGTCTGGAAATTACCCAGTTGGGGCTGGGGCTGGATTTTACCCATTTGGTGCTTGGGTTGAAAATTACCCAGTTGGGGCTGGAGCTGGATTGTACTCATTTGGGGCTGGGCTGGGTTTTACCCAGTTGCGGCTGGGGCTGGATTTTACCCAGTTGGGGCTGGGGCTGGATTTTACCCAAACCCCATGATTTTACGTGGCAGCCTTAGTCGCCGCGTAGCCTATACACAAAGTTAAGGCAATGTCTGCAACGAAGAAAAAAATCAGGTCCTGCCGCCAGTGTGTACTGTTTTACACGTGCACAATCACACTAGCGTGTGCAATTAATTGCTGCGAGGAAATCCGGTTTTAATCACCGCTGCCATTGCAGATCATTATTATTACGCGGCGGCCCCAGACTTTGAGGTCCACAGACCGTAGGCAAACCGTACTTTGGCACGACTATCGGCTATGCAGTTATGCATGTTGTGCTATGTATGCCAACAATGTCAACGGCTAAGTTAATTTACCAACTTACAATTTGCACAAAACACGCTATCACTAACACGTGATTTTGATTTGGTGTTTTTGACTCGGTTGTATTGAAATTGCTCATGACAAGAGTGCATAATAAGAAGAGTATGAAGTTTTGGACCGGGGTCCAATTTGAGGGGGGGTGTACCCCCCCACGTTTTGATCACTGGGGTCTGATTTGTGGACTGGAGGTACCCCTGCCACGTTTTGGACCGGGGTCGGGTTTGTGGGGGGGTACCCCTGCCAAGTGTTGGACCGGGGTCCAGTTTGTGGGGGTGGTACTATGGTGCAATTCGTGGCCTGTTTTTGGAGTTATGGTCGCAGGTTGTACTTCTGACCCCTGCCAGGAATTGGTCGAGTGTCATACTCTTCTTATTATGCACTCTTGCTCATGATAAACGGTTTTTATACCAAGGTTTCTAATACTAATAAGGTTTCAACTTGATTTTAACCAGAAAAACTGTCAAGGTTCTTAAAGCAAGATGCAGCTTAACATGTTAAGAGTGTTGGCCTGAAAACTTTTGGTGCCGCGTTTTATATTCGAAGGATATCCTCGGCATTTACCCGAGCATGCTGTGACGAAATCTATCGGACATTGGTTAAACTTTACTCGCAAGACGGGCATGATTATTATCGTACGCAGTTAGGTTGCAGACAATTCACACTGAGCTGTTGCGAGCTGTATCTATGGCTTCCAGTGACTATATTTTGCAGTCAATACATTACGTTGCGCATAAATATTGAATTTCATTACAAAAGCTGACAAAAAATTGATAGACCATCAGGAAAGACACCAAATGGATGATTTAGATATTGTTCAAAAAGAACACTTGAGAATGATTGCACCTGGCGCTATTCGCCATGGAGGTTTGCGTTTTTGTGGAAAATATTTTGGTCAACAGTGAAATAGTGAATAGTCAATTCATTCTGATACTATCAAATCATCAGTTCGATTCTAACTGTCAGGCGGGTAGGTTGCGTCCCTCGTGTGTCTCTATTGTCCCTACTGTTACCTTTCTGCATTGACGTTCTGTCCCCGTATAATTTCTACACCAATAAACCCGTTTACTATTCGTTGCACTTTGTCTTCTGGTTGCCCTAGATCACAGTCAAGTAGGCGACTGACTCACCTCGCAGCTCGATCACCTGGTCAAGCTCACCCCTTGAATTCACAGTACACATTTTTGAAGGGTTTCTAGAAAACTAGACACTTCATCTTTTTGCAAAATGCGTATTTTTTAGTCTTAGAAAGGAATTTTTATAACATGTTTAGAAATTTAAAATTTTCAAAACGAATTTAAAAACATAAAAATTTTGAAATTACATTATTATAGTTGTATAAATTTGTATTTTTGTATTTCGGAGGACAAGAGGTGTCCATTAGTACCAAACTTATGTAAACACAGTTCAGTAAGCTCTAAATTCCGGACTGGGGTTAAGCAATTAAGTCTACCCAATCTTTTGAGATTGAAATTTCGATGCCTGAATAGTGAATACACTAATGAACAGAACTCGACCAAAATTTTGCTGTGAAAATTTTGCGTCATTAGTAGTACTAACGGCAAATAGGGCAGCCCCAAAGTTCAAGCACCCACATAACACTGGAAGGGATTAACTCTAAGAGTGTCCGAAACGTTGTCACGCAAAAACCAATACCCAATTTGAATTATGAGGCTCAAATAACCCTTAGTTTTACCTCAAGGATCAAGATTTTAACTTGAAACTTTATCTCAAGGACTCCCATATTGGTCACATACATAGTGGGGGCGTATTAAAAACGAGGAGGATCCTAGACAAATATGGACTGCGAATTTGTGTTCAGGAACCAAAATAACACCCAGACATTAAAAAATCTAAATCTTTGAAAAATTGACGCCAGGTGGTTAGTCCATCAGGGTCAAGTAGGTCCATGGCAGAGCCTGGACAAAACTAAACCGCGGATTTGAGTTTAGCACTTAGAATACCTCTGGCAAGGAGTTTTAGTACCTCAAACGTGGCGGAAGGGTCGCTCCGCGTCACTCTGTACCTAGGTTGTACCTACGAAACGTGGGATCCACTATATCCGAGGGGGGTATACCCTGATTTGTGAGACCTATGGGTTGATTCGTGGGGCGATGGGGGTTTCCCCACAACTATGGTATATTTCGAAAGGTAATGGTCGCAGAATGTCCGGAGTGGCGTCCAGAGGAGTGGCATACTTTTCTTAATTTCTTATTTTGAATTCTTGCCCTAACCAATAGCGGCTTATTGTTACAAAAAAGTAATGGATTGAACTCATCTAAAACAAGCACTTTTTGTTAATTGCCTGCACTTATTAATCAGTCAGTTGGCTTTTTAGAAAATTTCAATTAAGTAAATTAGAGAGGCTTCTCCTTGTGTCACAGATTTTTCTTAGCCAAGAAGACAGCTTTGAAACAACAACAGCTCCTTTTAACCTTATAATTTAGCTGTAGGGATACAAAATAGAGTCCAGTTATCGTTAACAAGGTCACATTCACTAACACTGCGTGGCTTGTGTTGTTGCATTGCTGATAATGTACTTATCTTCACCATCCGCTGGAAAAACTCTATGATCTATCCGCTTAACCGAGTTAACTTTCCCTGTTAAGGCCCGTTTCAGACAGACTTATTTTTTATAAGTAACGGGACATCAGAACGTAGTTTTTACTTTTTATTTTTTACTTCAGGTCTTAATTTAAAGTAAAAATGTGTTCTAATTTTTACTTTTTACTCAAGCATTCTTGCCCCTTCGAAAAAGTGAGAACCACTATTTGAAATACATGTTGACAAAGCGGAAACAAGGTTTTCATTTCAAAATATACCAACTTTATTTGATATAGGACTTGGGCCAATATTTTTTGTGTCTAGTTTTTTGTTTCTGCCCAGTTAAAACAGTCAGAAAATGTCAATCTTGTTGAAATAGTTTGATGCTCCATAATTTTGTAGGTAATTATGTAGTTTTTGAAACTTTATCCAGACAGAAAAAAACAGTATTTATGTATTTGATTTTAAATTGACAACACCAGCCAAGTTGTGGAATATTAAGTACATAGCTGTCAATGCACCGACGTAGGTACATAATTAGCATAATAGCATATCTAGATAAATTATGCACCAGCTACAAACTGCTTTCAGATCCAGTGCTAATTAAAAGATAATTAAAATTAAGTACTAAAATGTACTCAGTAGAACCAGCGTTACGTATCGTATCGTATTCGGCTTACTTCAGAGTTTCTGCGTAAGAGATAAGCATAATTTCTTAACCTTATTCTCTCTGAACATAGTGCTTGAGTGCTATCAGGGGAGGACGCGGATCGTGGGTACTGGGTACCCGCGGGTTGGTTTGAGTTGGGCCTGAAATTTCGAGTGGTGGGTCGACCCGCAGTTACCCACTTCAGGTTGAGCGGGTCACTAAATTTTTTCTGACCCACGAGGCCTGAAAAATTGACACTTATGATTCCAATTTTAGAGAAATTTGGGTACTGCGTAGCGTAATAGTGCCCCTCGGGTAAAGTACCGTGTGAACAAAGTACATACAGCTTTACACTGTGGAAATTAGACTTGGGCATCAGCTAAAGACAATCACACATGAATTCAAATGGTGGGTCAAAGTGAGTCGTGGGTCGACTTTTACGGCGCGGGTTTGGCCGTGTTATTCCTAACAGCATCAAACCACGGGTTAGGTCGGGTCGCGACTCGCGGCTCCAAAATTTTGACCTGCATTCACCCCAGAGTGATATATCGCTTTTATAAATACTTGCTCTGTTGTTCGTGCCAACTTGGTTTCTTATATTTGATTTTAACGTCCCAGCCCATCAGCCGTCATCGACAGCGTTAAATACGGAGAATTTTTTCAGTCCGATATTTTTGAAACGTCATATTGAACTGAGATTGAAGTGAACAATTTGAAAGATGGGAAAAATTTAAAATAAGTCATCGACTAACTTTTATTACAAGACTTAACATGTATATATATATATATATATATATATATATATATATATATATATATATATATATATATATATATATATATATATATATATATATATATATTTAAATATTCACGGACTTTTTTAGTCTATTAGTCCGTCCATTAATATATTACATCCATTTATGTAATCTACGGACCGCAATTTGCAAGTTAGTTATTATCAGCTTAAAACAGTACGCTTAGCTTCGACTCAATGTTCAATACTTAAAAAGTCTGTAAGATTATGATTGCTACTTTGTTCATAGTGTAATCGGAATGTGTCATAATCTGTGTATTCTTGATCAAAACATGTTTTTTGCGTGAATAGTTCATGTTTCAGTCGTTTTCTTCAGACCACCCGAAGACACATCAGTGGGCACATTGCATGGAATACGTGTGAATTGGCCTTAACGCAATGACACTTGTATTCTAATAGGGGCCAACTCTGTCTGATATAGTGATATGGCCCCCCTCGTACGTTTTGATGGTGGTACTATATAGGTTGCGAATCAAACGAAGATGTCATCAACTAAAGTTATAGCGTCGTTTGCATAAACGTATTAATATTCACTGAATAGTTATACACCTTCCATAGGATAGCATTAGCATGCGTACAGAAATAGTGAAATTTCACACATTTTCCATTTTTAAAATTTTACATTTTACATCCAGATTACATTTTCATTTTATAGTACAGTATTCATATATCTTTAGCACTGGCTCACTTGGCGTTACTTTAAAGTCAGCCAAAGAGTTTTTGATATGCATAATATATACCTATTTTTGGTTGTAAATAACTTCTCTGATGGCATTCCATGCCTTTCACAATTCACAATTTAAGTATTGTTTTCAAGTTTTTTTATTTTTCACTAGGATTAAGAATTCATTATTGAGGCTTGCCGAATGTGGTTACTTCGCTAACTCAAAAACAGTTACAATTCTCAGGGGATAAACTCGTGCTGTTTGTTATTCTGAAAACAGTTTTGTAATTTTGCGCGCATGAGGTTTCAGTCCTGAACCATAACTTCTAGACGTGTCAACATAGCACACAGTTCTAATTGTTGGCTGTGTTAAGCCAGAAGCCTGCACTGTCGGTGTTTCCAAATATACTCGAAAATAGACTTATTAGCATGATTATTAGATAAAATAAAAAATCTTCAAGTCCGTGTTTTTGCCAAAACTTCTCATTTTAGACTGTTTTTGTTACACTGTTTCGTTCTTTCCATTACATTAATATATATGTATGTACATATTATGGCACCTAGTTTGGAATTATGTTGCGGTTCTAATTTGTGTGCACGTGCACACTTGGCCTCAGCTTACTTCAATAGCAGCATAACATTTCTTCCATAGAGCATACCTTTTAGCTGCACTTTACTGCAAAATGAAGAAAACCAATGGTATGGCAAGTGCATACATTCTTTTTAGAATTTTTTATTTTTATTTTTATAGAATAGATATTATATACAGAACATTGCCAATCACACTTTTTTTGGCCTGAATACTGATTTGTCCTTTAAAATTTAGACGTATGTATGTAACTTTAGCGATACCTATTTACACTAACAAACATATGTGAATAATAAATCTAGTGCATTTTTGCTTTTATCCTTTGAAAAAATTGACGCAGTGAGAAAACTAATATGGAAACCGTCCTAGTATTTCTCATTTTTACGGTGGACTGCACCGACGATGAGCTTAAACCGATTGGAGTCAAGCTCAGACTTAAGTTAATCCAATTTGGTGCAGTCTACCGCTAGTGTCCCATAGTGAAACACGAACTTATAATACGTTCCTCTTTTGCAACCTTCCAGGCATGCTTGACAATGTTCATACAGAGTGAATCTCGTAGTACGGGTATGAAAGGGGAACATTGCTACACACCAAATCTTGTATGGAATAACTAGGTTTGCTATATAGACGTTATAATTTTTATAAATAACGAAACTTTGAAAAAAACTCAAGGAATCAGTCCACCAATAAGCTTCAAACATCTAATTGCCCTATCTCAACCTTTTGTATTACGAACCTAATAAAATCCGTATTTCTCAACGTTTTTCAAAAAGATAAATGACAAATCGACTTGCTGACATTTTGTTATTTAAAAACTCTGTCAATCACAAACATGACAGCATGCTTACTGTCGCTAAAAACAGTCCCATGAGAAATCACCATTGTCACAATTAATTATCGTACAATTAGGTTATGATGTAAATTAATAACGAAAATTGATCTATTAGAATAGCAAAAACGTTATTTTGTCAAAATTAAGATACGGTTCAATGGTTAAATTGTTCAAAAACAATTGTTAGTTGTGGTAAACATACTTTAAATGATTACTTTTGTATCCTGCTCACGACAAGCCTTAATAGAATCTGTTACCCATACCATGATTAATAGTAGCATATATGGCAGCGTCAACGGCTAGTTAATAATGCTTTCTTAGTTTTGGTTTTTGGCAAACTTCGTCTATTATGCACTTATATAAAAAAATCTTTAGTTCATTTGCTTCAATTCTTATCGCAAGACTATCGCAACTACACTTATGTATTTAGTGCCAAAATTTTTTATAGTGTCCCTCACAAGAAATTTTTTAGCAGACTGACTAGCATCGCAATAGCAGTTGAATTGAGAATAAACAGGTTGAAAATAGCTTGTTCTATCAAAGACAAGCGGTTTTTAAACGCAAACTGTTCAAAAACAAACTGTGAATCTACCTTTGCCCATCTTGGTGTATCACAATGGTAGTTTGCCCACTTTTGATTTCTTACTTTCACAAATGACCTGGAAAAGGTTATCACTCACTCGCAATTTAAGCGTTATTGCTGATGATGGTAAGCTTGTTTTCAAAGGGTCACAAACAAAAAATAAACATGTATATGACGCGTTGAAAGTGTACACCCCGCCCAAGCAATTGCACGTCGTATTCAATAGTAGCAAAGGGTACTATGGCTAATTTTAGGCTGCAGGCACATCGACTTACGAGTCGCGATATCTAGTCAAAAGTCGCGATATACGAGCTTCGCTTTTAGTAATTGGTTTTTTCAAATTTTAAAAAGTCACTTTTTTAGTGATGTTGATTACAATTTTTTTTAAATTTTTGTTTTATATTTCTTATTTCAGCAGCTCAAACGACTTTTACTTATTTATTGAATGTAGACACAGAAAGCACCCAGCATTTTTAAAATCATTAACTGTCAACCTAACATTCCTGCTGACAAAAGCTTGAGTCAATTAGCCGTCACTAAAACTAACTCAAACTTTTTGCTTTGGATATTTTTCATTGAGGCTTAGTAGAGGAGCCCAACCAACTTTCATTTTCTTGACAGAGCATTTTGTTATGCCTTTGTTATACTTTCTCAAGGTCATTATTTCATGATTTCAAGAATAGCAAAGTGTGTGGGTTCAGTATAGGTATTCATCTTGTGTACACACATGTATGTATAGATTTTAATGAATAGCTTTGTCTGTTACATTAAAGTTACTTTTTGATTTTTATTCTCATTAAAGCTGTCCATGGTGAGAGGAAGAACATATATACCTTCAGTGATTTAGTGTTGATTTTTTTAATTAAGCTAGACTAATAAAATAAGCTACATATGTATACGTTATCAAGAACTAGTAAAAGTGTTTGGCGTGTAAAAGTGTAAAAATTTTGGAGTCGCGTAAACTATTGATATTATTTATTTATTATTGATTCTATCATTCATAATATGCAAACTAGATTCTAATAGACAGATTTTTGTATAGGTATAATGTAATTCTACTCTGTCATATACGTAGAATTAATGACAAAAATATTGAGAAAAAGCTTGGCAAAGGTGCGTCTTATTCTATTTTTGAGCCGAACTATCATTTATCATTTATCACTCTAATAACACTAGGGTAAACCCATAAAAAAACGCAGCCGTGACCGAAACCGGTTCTGCTCGCTGGCCTGCCTTTTATCTAAGTGGCCATGAATGATAAACTGTTTCAGTTAAGGTGGTAGTTGCGTTTTCGAGGATTTTGTGATTTCTATGTAAACTTTGCGCCACCAGTACTCAAGTTATAATTGACGCCTGAGCATAAATTTTTGGGACAATACTGTAAAGGTCAAAATCCCCAGGCATGTCTCTCACTTTTTCGAAATTTCACCTGTGGACATTTTTAGAGGGTTTTAATTACAAGAAAATATCTTAAATTTTCGCTGCGTTTGCTTATCAGCTATTTTCTCAGTAAATTGACTAGTTATTAAAAAAGTGGGGGACATGCCTGGGGATTTTAAACGTGTCAAAAACCTTACCACCTTTCAGCCCCAACAGGTGATCGTATGATTCAGAGCTGTGGCGCAAACTTTTTGTAAAAAATTGTAACATTTTGGAAAGGACCTTTTTTTAGTCGCTTATACTGAAAACAAAATCACAGGTTAAATTTCAATGCATGGCATACATTTAGAAAAGATATTGTTCTACCTCATGCAAAAGACCGCTTGCGATTTGAATTTGTAAACGCTGAGCTATAGCTTTTCAAAAAAACACCTAAAAACGCAATTACCCCCTTAAATCAAGTAAAAACATATATATAAGTACAAGCAAACAAGTTACAAGTAATGTCATACAAAAACGGTTCAATTTTTCGACTTTTTGCTTTGCCTAAGAAAGCGGTCACACACAGCTCTGTTGGGATTAGCTTTTTCTTGTGTTAGAGAAGAAGCAATTGATTGGTTAATTGCTCATTTGATTTCACTTCTACTATTTTTATTTTTTACTTGATTAAGAAAATGTTTCACTGTTGTATTAGTTTAAGGCGTCCTTAAATCTACAATTACTGCAATGGTAGCCTCAGCATCATTTGTATTTTTTCGGTTTGTATGTCACATATTAAAACTGAAATTGTTACAACTGTAAGTTAGAGTTCATACAGTTGTAGAATTATAACTTCGTTTATAGGTTTGATATTGGAATAATGGGATCACATTTAATACAAATGATGTGAAGTGTTACAAATGTAGGACTTGTCAAATTTTAAAAATTGCAAAAAACTCTGTATATCTCAGTGGAGCAGCCCCCAAAGCTTGACTTTGTACAATTTTCTTTGTATAACTTTGTACAAGCAATTTTCTTGTACAATAATACTGTACCAAGTTCAATACGTAATATTGTGCTTTTCTTTAACGCTATTTGATTGAGAACATCAACATAGTTTGCCGTGATGTTCCTCATCTTAAAACTGCATCAAAAAAATCAGATCCTAATTTAATTTAATGTAATTTAATTTAATCGAATTTTGTATTACCAAGATTTTTGTTTCAGGTTTTAACGTTGTGCTGATTAGCTGGTCTTGCAATTTATGCCTAAATTCTCAATGCCAATGGCACTAACTACAGATGATGCTGAGCAGATGAAAGTTTTGCGCAAATCAGTATCCGTTCAACCAAAGTGCGTACATAAATCAGGCTCTGCAACTCAAAAGGATTTTGGAAAAGTTTCCTATAATTTAAAAATGCTAAATAAGCTATGTATTGTAAAATCGATAGCTAGTAACTTTCCTTCGTAAAAATCTAAGGGTGGATTTCATGAAGGTGGTTTTACTAAACCATGGTTTTACGTACGTTTTTATATGATTTGCACATAATTTCATTACGGAATATCGCCTGATTCGCTACAAATTTCGTAGATTTTCTTAAACCATGGTTTTAGCGCAGTTGAAATTTGAAACATGCAGCACAGCAGGTCTCTGTTTTGCTGAAATTTCAGCTGAGCTAAAACCAAGGTTTAAGAAAATCTACGAAATTCGTAACGAATCATGCTATATTTCGTAATGAAATTATGTGCAAATCATATAAAGACGTACGTAAAACCATGGTTTAGTAAAACCACCTTTGTGAAATCCACCCTAAAACTTTTGCTTAACTGATTTTGCACCATTATGGTTATAAAAAAAGAATAGAAAAAAATTCAATAAAATAAGCATTTTTTAATTTTAGACCATTGAATAGAATGGCTGAAGTTGATATTGATCCAGCGCTAGAACGGAGACAAGAAATGGTGCGCGCCCAAACCCAGCCCACCGAGGTGACGCCTGCCGCTTCAATGCACGCTGCTTACAAAATAAAACGATACAGCTGCGTTAATGAAAACGCAAATATGGGTTGGTTATTCTCCAGTTCGTTAGCTGGCTGCTAAGAGAGGGTAGGACTAGATTATTCAAACGGCTTTCACAAACAAGTGCCCTTTCTTCAAGTTTGACCCTGCAAGAATTCTTGTTAGCCAACCAAGACTATGTACCTCAGGTTGGAAGTGTGAACTGATGGCAACCTGCACAAATGAAAACTTTCGGGTTTCTATTTTTGTTCAAATTGCACACACAATGTGTCCTGTAAAGGCGTATTGCAGCTGTAAAAACTATAACCAAAGCTGTTGCTAATGTTCCTAACGAGCTAACTAAAAATACAGCTGCAAATCAATTTCAAACGACACATAACAAACAGTATTTTGAGGTCACAAACTCACAAGACGTCCCTTTGCCCGAAATATTTGGTGATGATGTATGAGAAGGGTTTTTAATGCGATTTAAATCTAATGTTAAGTCTGATTAGGCGATGCATTTTTCCAAATTCTTTCTTATGATGTGAGTAAAGACCCAAAAACTGTCACTGCATTTTCGCATGTGCTGACTTAAAAATTTCAAGTTTTGTACATTTTCGTTTTGATTTGGTTTTGAAAACATATAAAAACTATTCATAAATAAATTTTACGTAGCCTATATATGTCGGCAAGCCCAACTGATTTGTCATCTAGCGCACTTTTATAAATTAATAGTGAAATGTACAAAAATGATACTTAAAATTAACTTTTCACATCTAGTGTTAAGGTGTACAATGTACATGTAAAAATTAGTTAGACACTAGAGAGCTTTATTTTTTGCTACTGCTAGCCTCGCTTGATCTGTATAGGAGTACGATGGGTAATAATGTAAGTTAAATAGCATAAATTTTTCTGGTGTTGTTATTCTGTGGTGTCAAAACTAAAATCTAAAACATTATTTTTCAGTCAAAGAAATTCCATGTGGTGGCGAGAATAATGGAAAAACTGCTTCGTCAAAATAACTGTGGTTTTGATTTCTTGTCTAATTTTTAACATGACATGTATATACGTAATAATGTAAATTGTAATACCATATCGGACCATTTCTGAATGTGAATCTGAACTGAATGGAACTAAGCAATGTGACACTTCATTGTTGCGCGAAATTAGTCAACTGTAGTCGTGGTATATGGTATAGTGCTGGAATGGTGTGTTCTACACATGTTATATTTTTTACGCGTTATACCAAGAGTACATAAAAGGATGTAGAGGAACACGCTATTTCTATTATGTCTTGGGCGGCCGTGTGAAGCGGGGGCCAAGACAGCCTCTTTATATGAGGTTTTCAGGAGCTGTAATATCCGCGACCCTGCTTGCCCTCTCAATTTGGTACATTGATAAAATCCTGCTCATTATTGTACCGAAATGAGAAGGGAATGCGTGGCGGAAGTAATACCTCCCTTAAGAATTGTAACCACCCCTCACAAACTATTTTAGTCTCCGCATTCGACGGCCGCCCTCAGTCATGTCATTTTCGTTATGCATATTTTTTAAGCCCACTTCATCGGTTTCGTCTTTAGTTGTCTTATTTTTTTTAAAATGTCCTTAATGTATGTTCTAACGTCTAAATTATGAATTTGCATTGTCAACTAGAAAAGTTTAAACAGCTTTGACTGGTTCCCAAAGTTGTGCATGATTGTCTATTTTTATTGTAGAAGTCTTGAATTAAAGTAACCAAACATTGAATACCATATTTTTTAACCATGTAACTATAAAATCGGACAAAAAATTACTCAGAATAGTGGTATTTTCCTTGAAAAAATTATGAAAGGGAGAAAACAATGCAGTTTATTTAACAATGAGTGGTCTTTATCCAATGGTATTTTTGTTTTTTATAAGTTTTTGTAATTTTAATATAATTAGCAGAAGAAACTACAGACGGCTTTTGGTACTGAGCATAACTACATTTGGCTGTGTTGATGGCAATTTGTTACGACAAGTAAGTTAGGACGACGTTTTTAATCATGTTGCTACCAGCTTCTAATACGAATAACTTCTTTATATTCCAAAACTTCTGGTATTTGTAGCTTTTCACTAACTTGTGGATTTTCACTAACTTGTGGATTTTCACTAACTTGATGCTGCAGACATACAAGCATATGCTTTTTATGCCCAAAATGAAGTGAAGTGAGTGTGAAAACTAAACTAGATACTATGTTTGTATTTAAAAATAGCTCCTACTTCCAGGTAGTTCTGATTAGGTAGAGAAGGATTATAAATGTTGTTTATTTCTGTTAATTAACTTGCCATAATAATAATGACTCGTATAAGTAATTGTTAATAAAATTGTTCTGTTTTATGCTTTCGTGGAAATGAAATATAAATTATGTTTCTGTATAAACAAATATACATGTTTTGCAGAACAATGGCAATTACATAGTTTAAAAAAAAAAGCGCAGACACCTTTTGAAGTTTTAATGAATGTAGCATACATGCGATATCTTACTTAGGATAATAGACAAACTTGAAATACATGATCGTGATTTTATATGTCAAAGTGACATAGACAGCCAATAATTTTGCGACTTAGCATTGGGCAAAAGGAAAAAAACTTGGCTGAACAAAATATTATGGGAATTGTAGTTATAATTGTTTCGTATCTAATTCCATAAGATGCTCGAAAACAGTGCAATGCTGTGTATTTCGCTTGTATAAAATGGTTTTGTAATAAACAAGACTGTATATAATACATAAACCTACAAACAATTGTATATTCATAATAACTTAAATAATACGGATTACAAATCAAACACAACAAATGAACTTACAATGCATGTGCATACATAAGCATACGTATCTTGTGTACAAATCTGAACAGTAAAGTACATCATATAAGTTCTACATACAGGATTATAATTTATAAGAAATGGCAGTACTATTAGTGACATAACATAGAAACTCAGTTACAAACAAGGAATCAAAACTTACACTCATATGAACTTTCACATTGCTTGTTTATTTAACACAGACACGTTCTTTGGACTTGTGTTCAGTGTTCACGCTGGTACCAAGTCACATTTTAGCTACATTTAGTTACATTTTTTGCGCGGCCGCCTCAGCGGCCGTGCATACTAATTTCAGTCAATGCACTGAAACTGAAAACGCATGTAAATCATGCTCAGTTTCAGTGCATTAAACTGCACTGCTGCAAATTCTCAGCCTGCCAGCTGAAACATGTGGTGCATGTGTGTGTGTGCGTGTTTGCTAGTATGTGCGTCAGGCAGATTTAATAACAAATATGACCGATCGTAATATGGCCGATGCAGAAAAGTAGATGGCAACTTGGTATGTTATGATCAGTATGTACAATTGAGCTGGCAAAACTCCAAAGCCACCTTGTATTCAAATTATTATATACCTATGTAAAATGTTTCACTAGTAGTATGTGACTGAAGACTGCAGTGTTTTACCGACTGTTCTATTTCGCAGTTAACAATAATTGCTGCAATTGTAAGACTCAGATTTACACTCTTACAATTGCAAATAATGCAAAATCTGGTAATTCGTAAAGTAATTATATGACAAATTTGCTACAAATCACCATTTTGCACTTAGAAAGGAATTGTAGAACTGCGCAAAAACCTCCAGTCCAGATCATAAATTTTTATATGCTGCATGACAGCTTTGAAGCTTACGAGTGACTGCGAGGATGACTAGCATCGATGCATCCTTGAGCTTGAGTCGTCAGTTCGAAAGCTATAGTGGTATGTGTCCATCACTGAATAGGTATGCTGCTGTTGCTAACAAGTTGCTGAATAGGTTAACGGCTATGCTCGTACACTGATTGTGCACGAGGGTCTAATCCCGACGCTAGCTGTCTTTTTTCTGCAAAGCAAGAATCCTGTCTTCAACGGTTTGGAGATTGCAGATAATTTTGTGACCTGAATTACGTTCAACAGTTTTCGAAAATTTCACGATTTGGGTCTGACATGTAAATTTAGTATTATGTCACTGAAATCACGCATTCACGAATATTTGTTTGCGGGCCGCGCTACATTTTACCGAAACGGTAAAATAATACTAACTGTCGTCCCTTAAACAAATACGCTCGTCAACAAAAGTGCTTGTTTAGTTGTTTGTTTGTTACTAAAACCTTATTTGCACTTTTTAAAATGTAGAAATAGCAAATGCAAAAACAAGCACCAGCGTAGTTTAATTAAAAATCTCAAAACTTAGAAGTTGACCATTACCACTTTATCACTTCTGAACTAAAAGTATAGGCAAAGTGTAAATACTAAACTACTAAAAGTTTACTGCTGATAATGCCAAGAAAATGAAAAGTTTGAATTAAAATGTGCATTCCATTTTGCACAAAACGCTTTATTCATGCCAAACACAATTTCAAATTGAAAAAACAGCTACCTAGTCAAGTTCTGTCAAGGCTGTCAACACAAATAACAATATATTTGTTTTCGTAAAAAGTATTCGTCATATAAACACACGATGATTTTGAATCATAATCTGACTTGGACACAGAATTTAAACAGGTTTTGCTAATCCTAAGAACAATCTTCATAGTAACACCAATACAATTATTAAATTTAACTATGTTAAAGGCAGGCAGTTTTTGCCTATTTTACCGGCTCCACATTGCTAGTATTGAATGGAACGACTGAGGTTGTCTGATAGCTGCTATTTGGGTTGCGAAACTTCAATATCGTTGTGACAACGGAACGAAATTCTTTGTTTTTGCAGACATAAATAAAAATGTTTACAGCCGAGTTAGCAGCAGGTAACACGGTACTGCTGAATCCTGCTAATAATCGATATCTTGGCGGTATCGAGGTTCGAAAAGCCATAGCACTCATGGGAAGAACATATAAGAAAAAAGTGAACAAAATTACAAGAGACAATATTTTGGTAACTTTTAACTGCAGTGTTTTATTTTGCCGCATTATGTGGCTTAAGTTATTGCCAAATTTCAAAACATGTAAACTTGCTAAAGCGATACAATAGATGATGACACTAAGTGAACCTAATGTCAATTGATATCTATATAGAAACCTGTCAAACCAAGGTGTTAAAACAGTCGGTAATGAACAAAATACACTAGTAGTCCTATTTTGTAACATAACATATGTTGTTGTCAATGCAGATGCCATAAAAACAGCAGTGACAAAATAAGCCAGAACACAAGCAAGGGCAATTTTTGAGCCAGTGACTTTGCTATAAAGCTTAATACTAACGCAAGCCATTAATCGATCAACGGATATTAGCAATAAAATACTGGGTATAGTAATATCAGCAATCAGATACATCTGAATGTGAAAGTATTTAGCGCAAACCCAAGAAGTAGTGCGGACAAAGAAAGTTTTTGTCTGCAATAAGCCAAGTCTGTACGCTCCTGCAGCAAAAAGTGCCATTCCAAAGCAAAGGTCGGCAACTGCCAAAGCAAAAGGAAGCATATATTCTTTTTTCCGCAGCGCAACAGCAGTGGTAACGGCAATAATAATTAGTATATTGCCAACAACTTGTATCACTCCTTCCACAACATAACAGGCGTGGATTACCTTCAAAATTGTCAAAATCATGATTTTACGTCGACAGGTTGACTATGATCTAACAAACAAACAAACTGTTTTGATCTCAATTTTAAATTTATTGTGTGGCATAAGGTAATGCCATACTCATACCACGTTCATTGAAAAGTAACTGGTTAGTCAGTTGAAAAAAGAGTAAATAAATAAGTTTATGTCCTTACTGTCTGAGAAAGCACGGAAGCGAAACAGCAGGCCGCCTGTTCACCTTGTTCTGGTAAGTAGAACGCCGATATGTCCATTTTCCGTTAATTATTCGCTGCAAGCAATTTTTTGCTTTTCATATTCTTGTCTGTTGAATACTTTTAGTATTTTGAGGAAATCAAAACTCAAAACTAAATATTTTGAGGAAATGACCTGGCATTAGGGCAGCCAAATTATGAATTTCTAAGAAAAACAAGTTTGTTTTTAGATGACGAATGTAAGTTGTTTTTTTAAAAGCATTTTAGATGTCATCAAGCTCTAAAATATGGATAATTCGAGGTGTTTTTAATCAGTGTAAAAAGTTCAAAAACACCCATATTCCATGAATGAATAAATAAATGAATGAATGAATGAAAGTTTATTGATACTCACAAGCATATCATTCCAACGTAGGGAACATACTATGCTGACATTAACACAGTATTAAACAAAAACAGAGTACGCTACACAATACAACATTAATTCCGTAAAATATTAGAACATTTTGTTAGAAGCTGTTATACATTTCCAAATTGATTGTGTTAATGGTTTAGTTTATTTCTATTATAGAAAAAACTTCTGCGTTTGAAGGCTGTGTCTATAAATTTGGCCAATATGTTGAGGAAAACTGGATCATCACTTTTTAACAAAGTTATAAATATATGTTCAGGAGTATTTGCCATTTGGCGTGTAACATGGTTTCAAAATATGGTTGCGTAGGTCGTCATAAAGCTGCAGTGTAGCAGCATATGCATTTCATCTTCTACTTCCTCATAATCACAAACACGACACAATCTGTCCTCTCTAGGTAGCCGGTGGGATTGTCTACGATCCCACCTGCCTCTTTCTATTTCCAGATCGTGTGATCTTAGCCTAAATTTAATACAGTTGTGAAGTTAAGCGGTGAGCTTAAACAGGTCCGAGCAAAGAGGTGATCAGTCGCCTACCTGATTACGGATTAGGGCAGAATGGAAACAAAGCGCAACGGAATAATAAAAGGGAGTTTACTGATATAGAAATACACGAGGACAGGGCATTGATGCAGAAATACAGTAGGGACAATATAAACAACACGAGGAACACAACCTACCCGCCCGACAGAAGGATACAGACTAACTGGTCTGATCGTATCGAGGAATATTAGCTACAGATGCCGAGGGACTCACACGGAAGAGTACACTAGCAAAATAGATGAGTGTGTTGCACTTGGTCATGCAACTAGAGTTACGTTTACTTCGTCATACTTGACATCCCCCCCTCTCCCCGAAATTTGGACCCCAAATTTGTTTCAAGATTTTAGTCCCGAGGGAGTTAATTTTGAGGGAAGTGAAAAATTGGGAAATATATTTCATATATATACGCCACTGTTACATATATTGGTAAGGACAGCTACATAGTACAGGTATCGTAGAGTAGGTTGAAACAATGCCATTCTATAGTATCAGTTCTAGGAGCCAGGAGGAGTTAGTATCAGATATTATAGGAGGGGGTAGCGGTAATACTGCTTGTTCATAGCCCGTCATAGTCCCAAATGGGTCCTGGTGTAAAGTGCCATGTACATGACTCGTACAAATCCCAGTCCCGAAAATCGTACATGGTTTATCCGGGCTAAATATAGGTATATAGAGATGGTAGTATCTTTCCTGTAGTGAATGCACACTCCCTCCTTACTCTTATGAGATAAAGTGATAAGGTGTAGTTTTCGTAGTGGCAAAATATCTTTGTCTTATTTTTGGGGTTACGATACCGTACATGACATTACATACATCCATCTATAACATACATGCATGATAACACATACATACATCTATTAAAACTACATTCATACAACAATTCAAAAACAATGTTTCTAAACACCCACATTAGTATAAAACTACACATCACAAGTTAATACAAGGACTAGTAAAAATAAAAGACTATATGACTATTGTAAGTATATAGATACAAATTTTTGGGTTAGATTAAGTTAAGTCTAGTAGTTCTCGTTCCGTGAATTCATGATCTCCGTCTATTATCCGTATGTAATTCTAGAATTTGATGTAATTTTGAATTTGTATTTACTTTTAAAATATAAAACATTATAGCATATATTGAATTAAAGCACTATTTGAGATTAAAGCACTGAGGAATGAAGGCAGTTCTAGAGGCTGCAACATACGAGGCTTCCAAAAATTGGGTTAGAAAAATACCCTCAAATGCATACTCGTCTCTGTTACAGTCCCTATACCCGTACCAGATGATGCAGGTGATAATACGCATAGGCAAAATGGATAGACACAGGGCGGCCAAAAAGGGGTGGTCTTATAGTAAAAGTTAGACTATACTCCAAATTACCAAAGGAGACAAATAATTTTGAGCACCGGTTTTA